>CM046438.1:19104954-19142454 GCA_025506505.1 Flaveria sonorensis | reverse complement strand
TGACACACATATTTAACATATATATAAACATATATATATACATATACATATATATACATATACGTATATATATACATATACATATATATATACATATACATATATATATACATATACATATATATATACATATATATATATATACACACATATATATGCATATATATATATATACACATATATATATATATATACGTATATATATATATACATATATGTATATATACATATATGTATATATATATATATACACACACAATAGCAACCTTCTTTTGTGAGAGACATTCACCGTAGCTCATGTGATACATGTATTTTTCTATTTTTGTGGTGGGTCTTTGTCTTTTGGGCGATTTCAACCGGTCCAAAAGTTGTGAAAAATATTTTGTTTGGGTTGTTAACATCACGTTTCAATGCAAATGGAAATAATACTTCATCAAATAGTTTTATCAAATAAAACAAAACATATCCAAGACGTTTAACACAAGATTCTAAATATTGTCCACACTATAAATGATAGAAGTTTAGTTTTTGTGTGGAAGATTAAAATGTGTTATTCATATTATTTTACACAATATGATTTTAAAGAGAGAGGGTGTGTTGATATCTTCCGAACACGTAAAGGATACTCTAAGTGATAAACTAGTGGACAAAGATATTCTTATTACATTAACGATCAATCATAGCTCACAATAGCCTTTGATTGAACCTTATTGAGCATTTTCGCATTTAATTGGCTCTAAAACACTCTTTAATCTCATAGGCTTTCTGTCATAGATTTAAATGTGTTTAGAATAACTTAATAGAGCACTCATACTAGAGTCCTAAGATATTTCTTATCTTTCGTATATATTAACATTAAAAACTCATTTCTATTTTCAGAATTTAGCCAATTTTATAGTATATAAATTTTTAGTATTCAATTGTATGGGTTTTGACGAGGCGAGGCGCTAACGATCACACTTGCGCTGAGTAGTACAAACGAAAATGATAAACTCTCGTTATATACTTCGGGAAACAAAAACTAGTTGTTATTACACAGGAAGATATTGTTATTAAATTATATGGACATGACGTTATGTCTAGGTGGTGAATCATGTTAGGGTGTAACTTAAAACGTGCAATCTTTTCACAAATGTTTGGACTAAGTTTGCAATTCTTTATTTTTGGGGATCAAACTTGTAATATAATCAAACCATGGGGACTATTTGTGTAATTTTCTCTTATATTTAGGAAACGAAAATCACGTTATGCTTAGCTGGGCAATCATGTTAGGGTGGAACTCAAAAACATAAAAGTGAAATAAGCATGTTATGTTTATGTTAAATAAGAGTATTGTTCTATATATTGTGATTTACTTGTGCTTTTCATAAACAAAATTCCATGTATATGTTCTACAACACCATGCATAAACATTTTAAAGCATTATGATTGAAACTAAACTATAATTTTATAAATAATTAAACATAAATAAATGAAACATTTCCCACTGAACTAAAATATTTAGCATATTACATCATGACGTTTTATTTCAAATAGGTGTTCCAGATGTACCTTTCATACAGGCACTTGATAATTATCTGTCTTTTTCTATTGCTACGACGTGTCGTCATAGTTGGTCGATCTATGGTAACGACTTCCTGTCTTCACACTAGTCCTCGTTGCCATAGACTAAATTTTTTGTAGTAAGTTTGTACACACACTTTTATGTCTACATTTACTTTGAGCTTTCGCTATGTATGTATGACCAGGCATGGAAGTTGTATGAGAAGAAAACACATATAAAGTTTATTGATGAAACATTGGACTTGACTCGATGCCAACAAGAACATGTTACGAAGATCACTGAGATTGCCTTGTTGTGCACCCAATCCCTAGCCTCGAGTAGACCGACCATGTCCGAAGTTGTGCTGATGCTTCAGGATGATCGATCATTAGGGAATAGACAGTTAACAAGGCCTACTTTTATGGGCAATCAACATAGGAGGATTCATATGTAAGGGTTAATCCTAACGGGTCATGGATACGGGTCATGGAGTTGGATACGAGTTAATATTATGATTTGTTAGAGTTAAAGTACTAAGCCTAGGTCATGGGTCATGTTTACTAATTTCTAAGAGTTAATTTATGTTCATGTTGCAAGTAGTTGAGGGTCTAGGTTTTCTTTATTGAAAGAATATGTAAATCATAATAAGGATTGTTTATGTTCTCATATTCAATCAATCCAATAGTGGGACAACATGTATTCAATAGGTTTGTTCTTACAAGGGCACAATGTAAACATGTAGTATTAGAGCTTGTGCCACAATTTCCTGGACTAACGATAATCAAAGACCACAAAAGATCAAACAAGACTACTTTTATATGTGAATAGGTGGAGACAAGGAAGAGACGATATGTTTGATCGTAGAGGCTTCTACTTCATCCATGCCACGTTTTATGTGAACCGATGAGAGACAAAGAGAAGATGTGTTCTTCGTAAACAAAATCGAAGAATTTGTGTTTTGTTAAGTGATTGGGTAATTTGTTAGACGAATTAATCTTAATGGGTCACAAATATGCATGTAGCAAGAAACAAGTCAACATTATGAGTTGTTAGAGTTAAAGTACAAGAAAGTGGGTCTATAACAACGAAAATATGACACCTTATAGCAACGACATGTCGTCGCTATAGCTGATTTTGACCTATAGCGACGACATGTCGTCGCTATAGAGTTAGTTCGCAAAAGTTGGTTGTAATAGGCTGATATGTCGTCGGGATAGAAGTCGTCGGCATAAGTTTTTCTACAGGAACGACAAATCGTTCCTATAAGTGTAGTGGTTTCTGATTTTATCGAATAAAAAAAATAAAAATAAATAAAAAAATGAGATGAATAGCGACGACATGTCGTCGCTATAGGTGTTTTTTAATTTTTTTTTTAAAAATGAAAATACCTATAGCGACGATATGTCGTCGCTATAGGTGTTTTTTAATTTAACAAAAAAAAGGAAAAATATTCTATAGCGACGACATGTCGTCGCTATTGATCTCATTTTTCTTTTTTTTTTATGCAGAACCTTATTTTTTTGAAAAATTTAACAAACATATAATCAAGAAAAATCCAATGCAAGTTTAACAAACTAATAATTCATACAACTTCAAATATAAGTTTAACAAACAGATAATTCATACAATTAGTTTAAAATTCAACAAAATCTAACAAAAATACAAACGCTAATGACCACCAGGTGGTCGTTGCTGCTGCCAGTAGCACATCATTTCCATCTGCTCTTGAAGTAATCGTTGCATTTCTTGTATTTGTTGTTGTTGGATTTGTTGTTGTTGTTGTATAGTTTCTTGATTTTGTTGTTGCTGTTGTCTAAGTTCTGCAACTTCATCATGCAAATGTTGTGTTGGAGGAGGTTGCGAGCTACAAAAATCAGGGGTGGGATGTCTCACCACGCGACCAACACCTCGTATATGTCCTCGCCTTTGACCTAAGGCACGCTCAATGCATTGAATCTCATCAATAGCAGATGAGTCTCCACCGGTCTCGCTAGAGGATCTCACATACTCCTCTTGAATTCTTTCCTGCATTAAACATATTGAATATTTATCAAAAGGGTCATTTTGACCCAAACACACTTAAACATACTAGAATCACACAAAAGTTAGTTCAACCGGGTCATTTTGACCCAAACACACTTAAACATATTAGAATCAATCAAAAGTTAGTTCAAATGAGTCATTTTGGAGCACACACACTTAACACATACTAGAATCACACAAGAGTTAGTTCAAATGGGTCATTTTGACCCAAACACACTTAAACTTATTAGAATCAATCAAAAGTTAGTTCAAATGAGTCATTTTGGCGCACACACACTTAAACATACTAGAATCACACAAGAGTTAGTTCAAACGGGTCATTTTCACCCAAACACATTTAAGCATACTAGAATCAATCAAAAGCTAGTTTAAACGGGTCATTTTGACCCAAACACACTTAAACATACTAGAATCACACAAAAGTTAGTTCAAATGGGTCATTTTGACCCAAACACACATAAACATATTATAATCAATCAAAAGTTAGTTCAAATGAGTCATTTTGGCGCACACACACTTAAACATACTAGAATCACACAAGAGTTAGTTCAAACGGGTCATTTTCACCCAAACACATTTAAGCATACTAGAATCAATCAAAAGCTAGTTCAAACGGGTCATTTTGACCCAAACACACTTAAACATACTAGAATCACACAAAAGTTAGTTCAAATGGGTCATTTTGACCCAAACACACTTAAACATATTAGAATCAATCAAAAGTTAGTTCAAATGAGTTATTTTGGCGCACACACACTTAAACATACTAGAATCACACAAGAGTTAGTTCAAACGGGTCATTTTCACCCAAACACATTTAAGCATACTAGAATCAATCAAAAGCTAGTTCAAACGGGTCATTTTGACCCAAACACACTTAAACATACTAGAATCACACAAAAGTTAGTTCAAATGGGTCATTTTGACCCAAACACACTTAAACTTACCCAGTCCGATTCTGCAGTTGCATTCACCCATCCCGTGCCTTCTCTGAAATGCATCTTCTGAAAGAGATCAATCGGTCCACTCCCCTGTGAATAATAAAAATTCTAAGAAATGCATCTTCCGACAGTTAATACTTATTTTTATAATAACAATTATACTTTTACCTCCATATGTCTCTTCTGTGCATATGATTGGCTCCCATGGAAACTCGAATAGCGTTGTTTACCTCTGTTTAATTTGTTTGCCTCAGATCGGCTCCTATAAGCAGGATCTAAGAACAATTCATTAATCACCCGAGCCCATACTTGCCGATCAGTTCCCTCAGGAGGACAAGTTAACGATGTTTCCAAGTCATCATAACCACCCACATCATCAAAATGAGATTTTAGATCTTGCTTTCGATCTTTATAGGCTCTTTGACACTTGGCATTGATTCTGAGCCTTACGCCTTCCCACTGTTCAGATTCCCTCCATCTAGCAAGGTCAAAATATTCCTACAAAACATGTAATTAGAAAACATGTAATACTTATATAATTAAAATACGATAAAAACACAACATTGTATACTTACAAAAAGTGTGCGATCATGGCCTTCTGATCTACATATATTGTTTTCCAGTCTTCTTCAAAGTAGTCAGCCATTTACTTTGGTATCATGCCACCTCCAGTAGTGGCTGAAGAGGTGCATGGGATGTGAGGTCCTTTGATAATAGATCTCCACATCCTACTATCTTAAGACTTGATGAACCCTTGCATACGTTGGCACCAAGTATCAAAGTCATCAGGAGTGATCAGTGGAGACTTTGTCATAGTTTCGGTTTCTATATCAGCTCTTGAAAGAGATGCCATTTGAGTTGTTAAGTTTTTTATGAATCTGAAGTGATCAAAGATGGTGAGCTCTTACAATCAAGAGCTTGAAAAGCTCTAATACCAATTACAGGACCAATGAGGGGTGGTCAATGCAACAGTTTCCCAAGATGGAGAGATATGAAACACTTAGCAGATCAAATAGAAAACCGGTTAATGATGATACAAAGAACACAAGTAAGACAACAAGAACAAGAACACTCAAATATGCTTTTCAAGAATGATGTATATTGCTCTCAAATTCTTACAACTGTACAAATCATATCTAAATGACAAGTACTTTAGACACTTTATACTACATCCTAAAACCAGACATACTTTAAAGGCCAGCTGGAAACACTAATCTAGACAATAGGATCAATGTAGAGTAAAAAACAGATTGCCTTTTGTCTAGTGACTATGACAAGCCATTGGTCACATCCTAATCTAATACAAAAAGGATAAAAGGACATACTTGGAAAGTTACACACAAAAGAACCTTAATCTACTGTTGACAAAAACATGGACCTTTTCACCAACTCATGCAAGTAGGTGAGACATCAAAAGTGGTAGGGGATAGTTGTTCAGCTTTTGTCAAAAGATGATTCAGAGAATGCATGTCTTCTTTGTCTTCGAAAGAAATCAGTCTTTGGCTTCGAAAGACTTTGTCTTTGAAGCTTCGGAAGAATTCATCTTTGGCTTTGAAAGATTTGGTCTTTTGGCTTCAGAAAATTTGATACTTGGTATAATTCTTTGAGTTTTATCAAATCTTCCAAAGTAATTTCCTTGTACTTGCATATGCATTCTAAGAGCTCTTTTGGTTGCATCAGCCTCTAAGTGTAATCCTTACAGTACATAAGCTGGCGGAGGAGGAGTTTCAAAAGTAATATTTCGAACCTGAGGTACAACACTTTTACCAGTTAGATCTGCTATCTTGTCAGTCGTCTCTTTTACACTAGATTCACCAACTATTTCTCCTATTCAATCAAAATATCTAAAAATAAGTCTTTAAGACTATTCCCAAACATATCAGTGTAATCTACAGTCTCCTCCAAATCATCAAACGGTTCAAAATCCTCGTCAAATTCCTAAGCGTGAATCTATTGCTGGAAAGTATAAAACTACTTCTCATATGGTTCTTTAGTAGCGGGATATAAAGGACTATAGTCTATTGTATCATCAGGACTTGGTCCAGAGACATTAACAGAGCCTTATGATCCAGAAGGACAAGTAGCTGAGCCCATATCACTGCCCTGATCATCATCTTCATCATTTTTATCATCATTTCCATCCTTTTCATCATCATCACCTTCACCACCATAATCATCCTCATCATCATCATTATCAGTATCAACCTCGTCAGTAAACCCGTAGTCGACCAAATCTAAGTCATCATCATTATTAGCTGGCTCAGGAAATGGAATATCATGCTTAGACTCCACAAACGCCTCGCCAGTGAAAACTACAGGTTGATCCTTAGTAGCCGTAGTAGGAACAGTGAAAGATGGCTCTTGATCAACAACAACAGTCTCTGTTGTCCTTTCAGTAACAACATGATCAACATCATGCTTTGTTGCATCAGCAGAATCTTGAGCAGCTTCAAGATCAGCAGAGTGTTGTCCGCTCGACTCTCCAACTTCTGTGGTTTGTTGATGAGCAAACAAAAATGGAACACGAGAAGTGAGATCTCTAATATTCTGCTCTAGAATCTGAATATAGCTGAATATAAACTATTATTGATGTTCAAGATTCTTGATCCGCTCATCCTTTTCAAACATCTGCCTATGTAGATCATCAATGGTTTGAGTTATCTCCATCATCTCTTTCTCTAACGTACTAACTCTCTGCTCAAGAGATACCCGTGTGGGTGAATCAGATGAAGTCTCGGCCTACTGCCTTGGCTTAGGAGTAGTATTTATGAAGTCATCCATGCTAAACATGTCATTAGTGCCTTGATCCCTTGGCGGCGTGCTCAACACATCATCATCAGTGGGCATAGCAGATGATGTTACAGTTGTTGATCTGTAACCACCGCTGGTGTTTCTTGTGGAGTAGCCTCACTAGCTGTGACTGGACTCTTAAACACACGAATATCAAAACTAGTCCCTATAGTGGTCATCAAGGACCGATGCTTATGCAAAATACCTCGTCGTCTAGCCCTCCTACATGGACTATCAACATTTTTCCTGGCCATCCTCTTCTTTCTCCTTTGTGTAGATGGAGAATCCTCAGGATTAAAATCAGCATCTCTTTCCTTGGCAGTGGGTTTGGTTGGAGTTTCTTGCACTCTGTGACATTCCTGCAACACATAGGGAACATTACCAACCTGGTTACTATCTGTCTCACTTCCTGAACTAAACCAAGAAACAATCTCATTATCTACTGACATGTCGGCTGGTTAAGAACTTTCTGGAGCCTCTTGAGCATTATTAGTGGATGGACTAGCTGTATCAGCTTGAGAGGCCACATTCTCTTATTGTTTAGCTTCTTCCTCATAACCCTCAACAAATCTGCCAAGCTTGGAAAAATGAGTACCATCCCAGGCATTCCCCCTTGCTCCCGTTAAGTTTGTGAATATGTCTTCTTCATCACCATAAAAGCATAGGTGGATGAATCAGACACTTCTAGCTCAAGGTGAGTAGCACTCACTATCATCTATATGAATCTGGGGTACATGATGAACTTCTTCCCCACAGAAGCTATCATATTTTTCTGCATCTTTGAAAAGATATCCTTGGATATGCTATAAGGTAGATCGTTAACAAGAGATACAAGTAGGGATCTGAATACTGCACTTAGACTATCCATCCTAGCCTTTAGATTACTTAGGCAATGCACCACCACATGAAATAAGTACTTCTAGAATGGAGGTAAGTACTTCTTCTCTAGTGAAGGATATTGATGATCATAACCCATCCGCTTTAGAAATCTTTTGTCATATCATCATCAATCTTTACCGTTGCATTTGGCTAATCTTCCAATAACACTACACTGTTAATCACTTCAGATATGATAACAACTCTCTTCCCTTTAACCGTAGCAGTGATGCACGGTTCACCTTGAGAATCTGTCTCATTGGCAGCTAAAATCCAAAACTGATCGATCATATCAGTATAGATGGTTGGATTAGTTGTAATGGAATGCTGAATAAATAATGTCTTAAGACCGTCAATAAGTGATCTAAACAATGCCTTGTCATCCAGAATCTCTCCAAGAAAAGCAACAACATTATGATTTTTATTGAAAATCACTTGTCTCGCCATCTGAAAATTAAAACAAACAAGTTTTATTAGTCACACATTACAAGACATTCCAGAATTAGAAAATTTTGAAAAGCTAGAAGTTTTTTGAACTTTTCACTATAAGCAACTAATCGCATGCAAATAGTTCCTTTTTCAAGTTTGACTTCTCGCGCGACAACATGAGTAATCACATGAAAATGAAATTGACTAAAAGTCAACTTCTCGCGCTACAAGTCTAATCTTCATGCGAGTAGTTCTGTGCGAATTTGAAAGTTCTCGCGCCTGTTCATATTCTCCATACTTATCGCATGCGACAAGTCCCAATTTTTCAAGTTTTAAATTAAACCATTTTAGAGTGTTTTAATCATTGTAATATGTTCATTATGTGTCGATTAAGGTTTTACTATGGTTTAATATGTTTAATTTTGGTAAATTTTAAGTGTACAGATCCTTTAATGTTTTGTCATGAATCAAACATACACAAAACCAATCTATAAACATCATAGTACCTTATTAATTACTATATAATCTATGGACGACCACAGTGAACAGGTATATCAAAGTAAAAAGTCTAAAACTTAGAAAAATTTTCAGAAAGTGAATTTAGAGGAATGTTGTGCCAGTAGTCAACTAGTCACACAAGATGCTCTTTTATAGTCCTCTGACTTCTCACGCGAGAAGTCAGTAATCGCATTATACTAACTTGTCGCACCTCATGAACTTCTCGCACATGTTGAATTTATCGCACGCGAGAAGTTCAATTTCTTTTAAACTTTTTAAAATTTTCAACTCTTCAATTTTATTTTTTTCATTGAACCATTTGAGTTGTTATGAGAAAAAATATGTTTAGCTAAATGTTTACAATTATCCAAAAACCCTCAATTTTGTAAAACAAAAACAAAGTGTAACAAACAGGAATTTTAACATAAAAAATGGACATACACATTATACTTATAACATAAATATTTTTGGTAAATTTTCAAGTATAGGATCATATTTCTGTGAAATCGATCATTAACATCATCCAGCTTTATTTAAAACAAGACCGGTTCCGTTGATTGTCAATATGTTGTGTTCACTTTAAACTTAGACTTTAATTTTTACTTGGACAAGTATTCTATGATCTTTATCATGTTTAGATTAATTTGTATGACGTCAGTGGATCCCATAATCAAAAATCTTGTAGAACCCTTATCCAAATTCAAGACACTTTTGAGATTTCAAATCACCCCAATTTGACTTAAACCATGTACCTCTGATAAGCTCTTTTAGAATTAGTTTTCTCTATTATAATATCTACTTAGAGCATAACTAGCCTTAGAAACATTTTTGAACATAGAATATTAACAAGTTCTAGGACTTATTAACTGCCAATCGGACTTATGTTTTGCCCTCGCAAGAGGTTTAGGATTTACATGCCAAGTCGGACTTACGTTCCCCATCTTTTGATTTTGCCTCCTGTATCAGAACATATTCTCAAAGGGGAAAATATTTATCATATAGTATGTATGTCTATGACATATCTTTTATTATTATGCTCATTGACATCTTTTATTCCTATATGGCCTTTTGGCATCTTTTTTGTTCTTCTTGTTTATGTTTATTTCCCTTTTGTCTTTGCTTTTCATATCTTTTTCATCTTTTGATATTCATATATACATATTTCTTCTAAAACACACTGAATCAGACGGTAACTGGCTTGAGTATGACTAGACTATAACTCTCAGTCTGTTTTAGCATGGAATCATTGTTACCACAAAACCTTGATGAGTAACCCACTTTAGTGATTAAGTATTTACATTTCTGCGTATCACAGATCATAGTGATTTTTAGTCTTCAAAGTCAAGCCTATCAATATATCAATCATAATCCAAGTCAATTTCTTTTAAGCCTTAGGATGTAATGTATCAAATCAAGAAATATACTATCATTTCCATTAACTCCTTGAAAATTTTAATTTTCTCAATATATAAAACAAAATCTTTTTGTAACTTTTCTTTTAAAATTTTTTTTACTCCTCCTAAGAACAAAACCTTTTTCGAGGCATTTTCATAATTTTCTCCCCCTAAAATTATGATTATCTACGAAGAAAATAACAATTTTAACTAAAATGAATAGAAAAAATATATTTTGAAAGGGTTTATAGATAAGCATTAACCAAAGTTAATCATTCCCAGTGATTGGACTAAAAAGTCGAATCCAGAATGATTAAACACCTTAGTAAAGAAATCAGCAATGGTGTCATCTGATGAGAATGAGTCCAGATGGATAAGCTTTTGATCAAAATAGTCACGAATAAATGCATTAGGATATCGATGTGTTTTATATTTGAATGTTGGATTGGATTGTTCACTATGTTTAACACTGCAGTGTTGTCATACCAAATCTTGGTGTTATAGATATTAAGATCATTATCAAGAAGTCGTTTCTGAATCCAAACAATTTGAGAACAACAACTTGATGTAGCCACATATTCAGCCTCTTCAGTGGATATTGACAGTCCGCTTGATCACAGTTAGTAGCCACATATTCAGCCTCTTCCATTACCAAGAAATCAACCTATTTCCAAGAAATTGACAGTCACAAGTTGTTAATTTCCAGTCCAAGTTACATCCTGCATAATCACAGTTAGTATAAGAATATAAATTGTAATCGAAAGTCTTCGGATACCAAAGACCGAGTGTTGGTTGATCCTTGAGTAATTTGAAAATCCGCTTGACAACTTTCATGTGAGATTCCTTCAGACTACTTTGATATTGTGCATATCGACAGATAGGAAATATGATGTCTGGTCTGCTAGAAGTGAGATAGATCAGAGATCCAATCATTGATTAATACAAATGTTGATCAACATCCTCGCCCGTGAGATCAGGAGTTAATGTAGAACGAGAAGTCACTGGAGTGGGAGCAATCTTAGAGTCCTGAAATTTATATTTGTCCAGGATACTATGAACATATTTTTCTTGATGTATCAGTATACCCTGGACATCTTGTTTAACTTGAATACCCAAGAAAAATGACATTTCCCCGAGAGAGCTCATCTCAAATTTCTTTTTCGTCACAACTTCAAATTCCTTGCATAAAGCAATATTGGTAGATCCAAAGATAATGTCATCGACATATACTTTAACAAGAATGAGATCATCACCAGTCTTCCGTAAGAATAAAGTTTGATCAATAGCACCCCGTGTATAAGCATTTGTAAGCAAATGTTTAGTGAAGGTGGCATACCAAGCACGATGTGGTTGATGTAAGCCATAGAATGCTTTGTCTAACTTATAAACATAATCAGGATGATCTGGATCCTCAAAACCTAGTGGTTGACAAACATAGGTTTCCTCTTTCATTTCACCATACAAGAATGTAGTTTTGACATCCATCTGATACACCTTAAAGTTCTTGTATGAAGTATAAGCCGGAAATATTTGTATAGCTTCTAGTCTTACAACTAGAGCATATACTTCTTTATAATCAAGTCCTTCAACCTGATAGAATCTTTGAACAAGTCTGGCCTTGTTGTGAACAATCACATCTTTCTCATCTGTTTTGTTTTTGAATATCCATTTAGTACCAATCGACAACTTACCCACTGGAGGTTCACACAGATGCCGTACATTTAGCTTCTTGAATTGCATCAACTCATCTTGCATAGCCTCAACCAAACTGTTTTCCTTTAAGGCCATCTCAATGTTTTGTGGCATAATTTGAGAAATAAAACATGAGTACAAGCATGTATTTATTGCACCAGATTGACTTTGAGTTCAAACACCTTGTGATAACGGACCAATGATTGCTTCAGTTGGATGGTCCTTATGAATTTTCAGCTGAGGAATGGTATCTTTAAAATTAACTTCATCTAAATTAGACATATGACCAACTGGTTCTTCAATAGTGTTTTCTCCTTTGGGTTGATACACAATATCTTCCTTTTCATGAATGTAATTAGCAATGGATAAATCTTCAAATGGAACTTGAATGGTATCAATTGGATCATTATAAGTAGAAAAGGAACTCTGATCAAAAACTTGTAATGCTTGTTCAACAACTGGATCAGAATATGACATTGCAGATCCAGAAACAGATTATGGAATAGTTGAAGCATTTGAAGAAGAGGGCATTTTTAAAGATCTTCCTTTAGCTAAAGATGACATAGAACCCATATCATCAGAAAAAATAACTTGAATTGATGAAGACAAAGGTGGATTAGCTTTAGAAACAACAAAGGATCGATTAAAAGTTTCAAATAATGAAGCATAATTGTATATCCATGAAGGAGTAGAACCTGCATCCGTTTTGTTAGATTCATGCAAATCTATATCAAATGACTCATTTATTTGTTTAGACCTTTTATTATAAACCTGGTATGCAACTTTGTTGGCTGAATATCCAACAAAATAATAATCATCAGCTTTTTCATCAAATTTTGATTTAGAATTAGATGTGTTTAACAAAGTACAACAACATCCAAATGTTTTAAAATATTTGACTTTAGGTTTATATTTGAAAAAGATTTCATAAGGAGTAATATTTTATTGTTTGTTGATTAACACATGATTCTGAACATAACATGCAGTGTTAACAGCTTTAGTCCAAAAGAATGATGGTAATTTGGCAGCTGATAACATTGTTATAGAAGCTTCAATTAAAGTTCTATTTTGTTTTTCAGCAACCCCATTTTTTTGTGCGGTTCCCGTTGAGCTGAATTGTCTAGCTATCCCCTTAGAATCACAAAATTCATTTAGAGTATGATTGCAAAACTCTATTCCATTATCACTTCGAATGCACTTTGTCTGTCTGATTCTCTACTAAGGTCATGAACTTTATCAATAATTAAGGTGTCTCATCATTGGTTGCTAAAAAGAAAACCCATGTAAATCTAGAAAAAATATCAGTAATAACCCAGCAGTATGCATGACGTCCTAAACTCAAAACGCTAACTAGACCAAATAAATCCATGTGTAACAGTTGAAGGATGGATTTAATTTTGTTATGAGCAACCAGTTTATGAGGAAGTTTATGTTGTTTGCCTTTTGAACATGACAGACAATGTTTAGTAAGTTGAAATTCTTTCAATGGTAGGCCTACAACATGATTTTCTCTAATCAACTTGTTCATAATTTTGATGTTTACATGGCCAAGACGACGATGCCATAACATTGAATCACTTTCTGAGGCTTTAGATAACAAACAAGACATAGTTACAAATGAATGTGAACCATTCATGTCAAGTAAGTATGTGTCTTTGTCTCTCGATGTTCTCAACAAAATCCATTCATCAGGAATTACAAATCCAAGTTTTAGAATGAGACATTCTTTATTAGTGAAATGTGTTGAGTACCTTTTGTCATAACTTTGAGAGACACTTAGCAAATTATGTTTAAGTTCCTCAACAAAAATGACATCATTAAAACTTAACACACCATTAGACACTGTACCTTTATTTATAATCTTTCCACCTTTACATCCTGCAAATATAACATATACTCTGTTATAAGGTTTTATGTTATTTAACAGAGGTATATTACCAGTCATGTGCCTTGAATAACCCTTGTCAACATGCCAAACACTGTTGATAACTTGCCTTGGTTGTTTTTGCGCATATGAATGAATTTATTTATGTTTAGAAACCCAAACCATGGTTGACTTGAGCACATTATTTTCATCCAAATATGATACAGACTGCAGTATCATATCTCTTTTATCATGGAAGACAAAAATTTCAACAATATCAGGCTCAGATTGTTTTTCTTTTACTTTTCACTTTTGAATTGGTTTGATCAGATGTGTAACCATTTTCCTTAAAGTGGTTTGAACTGGAGTAGAATTGCTATCATCAACAAGTAAAGATTTCATGTTTGAAATTTCATTATTCAAATCAATTTTGATTTGACCATTTCTTTTATCAATAAAAGAATTTGACTGATTTGTGTTCCCTTTGAATCGGATATTAAAAATGAATTTTTTTCTATTTTTTGAAATTGAGTTGTGAAATCTTTATTTACTTGATAGTGGATGTTGATGATGGTAATTTCTAGCCCTATGATTTGGCTTGCCATATATATAACAACACATTCTATGATATGTATTTGATTCATATCTAAAGCTGATGAGGCATGAACTGTTGCTTTAACCTTTTGTGTCGAAGATACTGGAATAGGATCAATGTCTTTGATACCTGATCTACAAACATTTAGTTTCATAGAGTTAGTAGTAATAGGACACTTATTTTTAAACAAACTGGCATTAGTTTCTTTAAAAATATGATCTTCCTTATCAATGTTGCCTTTTGAAACAAATCTGTTATTGAAATCAGTTTTCCAGTCAGATACTGATGTTGTGACTCATTTTATTTCATAATCCTTAAAATCTATTTTTGATTTCAGTTTCTTTTGTTAGTTAAACATTTTTGAGCAAACATTTGTAGAAATAAAAACATCTGAAAGTTCATTGATAACTAATGATGAGTTACACGAAGATTTTTCATTATAACTTTTATTTTCCTTAAAATCTATTTCATCATCACCTTCCCAATCTTCAACCAACCCTTCTTTCTTCACAGTTTCTGCAAAAGTGGTAATTGATGAAGGTAAACATGGTAATTGATGAAGATTTGTCATGATTAATTTTAATTTCAGTTTTTATGACAGGGTCAACAGTTAGTGAAACATTGACTTGAGGTATTATGTCTGACTTTGGTTGAAAACCTAATCCATAGGTCTCTTCATCAGAAGTGGTAATTGATGAAGGTAAACATGTATAATTGTGATTTTTAGGTGGTGCAATGTTAAAATATCCAATGCCACCTTTTTCACCGTTAATGTTCTGAGTCATTTGAGACTTGATTATACCTTTAACCATGTTTGAGGATAGCTCAAAATTTTCAACAGTCAATTTTGTAGATAAGAGTTCATATTAAGTTTATTGATTTCTAAAGATAGTTCATTGTTATGTGTTGTCAAATCCTTAATGTTACAATCTTTATCATGAAGATTTAATTTTGATTGATTAATCGGTTTGTTTAAACCTTCTATCTTTTCTTTAAAAAATTTCTCATCATTTTATATTTACGAGCTTGATATTTAAGTTTTTCAACTTCTAAAATCAAGCATTCGTTGTGAACTCTGTATCTTTGAAACTTTTCTATACATGTATTTGAACAAAAATTAGTATGTACCTTTTCAGTCTCTCCTTGCTTGTTCTTCTCTTCAGGTATGAAATTTACCATGAAGGCTTTCAGTTCTACCTTTTCTTCTGCTTTGGATGCCGGAGTGATCTCAACAGTATTGACATTTTCATCGTAAGCAGGTGCTGGAGTTTCCTCAACAACATTCAATTATTTTTATCTTTAGTTGGAGTAAACTCAACAACCTTTTCTTCAACTTCTTTCATTCTCTCTACAGTCACTTTTTATTGAGCTGGAGTAATCTCAACGGATTTTTCATTACCACCTCTTCAACATTCTCACAGACTTCTTCAGCAAAGATTCCCTTTATCAAATCACCAGACACAAACTCAGCAAGTATATTTTCATCAACACTTTCTCCAACAGTTTGAATTTCATCTAACAAAGCAATAGACAGTTTGATATCCAGAATCTCCATGTGGTCTGACTAATCATATTCTTCATTAGCCTGAGACACCTGAGCTTTGTTGTTTGATGTGCTTGCTTTACCTCCGCAGTCAGCATCGTCTTTCCATTATTAGTTTGATTTGACCTTCCTATAGTACACTCTCTTGCAATATGACCGGGTTTGTCACAATTATAGCATCTTAAACTTGATTTATCAAACCCAGTCTTGCTCGAGCTGTTTAGACCAAACATCTTCCTCCTAGTTCTTCTTGCAAAATTTTTCACCAGGTACACTATCATAGCCATCTGATACTTGATATCATTTTCTTCAACATTGTAAGGCCCCGGTCCCGGAAACCTCACAGTTGGACATTCACAGCACAACTTATAAAACATTTTATAACTTATCAAAAACATTATAGCGGAACTTAAATATCAAAATCCAGTCATTAGTTTAAAACCACTGTTGCTAAGCAATACATATTTGTTAATAGTTACAAAAGATCAATAGTTTGCATTACAAAACAACAATGTTATATTCATGAATGGATGTCAACCTTGTCCCGACGAGTAGCCTCCCCGAGTGCCATCCTTAGCAATATTACCTGCCAACTGAGAATGCATCAAAGTCAGCTTTGGTGAGTGAGTTCTAGTTTTAAAATCATAAAAATATCTTGATAGATTTGTATACAAAATACTTCTTAAAGAAAATATCTTATCTTTCTTTTGGATGTGATCACACATCATACATACAAATCATATCCATTACATCATCACCATTCTCTTTCTTGCTTATTTATTATTATCTTTCACTGTCGATATGGATCAAAGTGCTATACCCCCTATATAATGCGCATAAACCTGGTACTGGGCCTTGAAGTCTATAAATAGACTCCATTCGTGGTGCACATATGCTGGCACCAGTACCGGGGCAGCAACAGTGGTCCCCTCAATCTTAAAGATTGACCCTGTGTACATCCTTTGGGTTAGCTAAACCATACAAAGTTAAGCTAACGACAACCTGGTCGTGCACCTCCTGTAAATTTTTACTTGCAAGTCTTTTCATTCTGTATGTTTCACTTTTCGTTAATATTAATCTTTCACTTGATTAATAATAATACTTTATGATCATAGGCAAACCACATAAAGTCACATGTTAATATCATAATAGGCACATGAGGACAGCCCACAACATGCATAAGATAATCAGATAAAAGCATCAAGTCAACCATGGTCAAACCCTAATTTCTGATCTTCCAAAATCCCAGAAAATTCCTTAAGTCCTAAAGAAATGCGGATGAACAAAACCAATGCGTGAACAAAACTAATGCGGGTGAACAAAAACTAATGCGGGTGAACAAAAACTAATGCTGGTGAACAACTGCAAATGCGGATGAACAACTTGCAAATGCGGACGAACACTTGGTAATTATTCTCTTAAAAGAAATGCTGATGGACACTGTAGCAAATGCGCATGAATAAAAAGAAATGCTGATGGACACTTAGGCTGAATTTAGGCAAATGCGGGTGAACAACTGTAAATGCGGGCGAACAACTGTAAATGCGGGCGAACAAAACACTTAGGCAATTATCACAGTGTAAATGCGGATGAACCATCAGACCTGTAAATGAGACTTATGCTATAACCAGTTCTAAAACCTCATTTTCATACATACTTAACATCAATCTATCATGCTAAACTCTTAGAACAAGCTTACAACCTCATAGAACATAGAAGTTCATACACATACGTACACAGTTATCATACATAATGGTTGTAAAACATTTTAAATGCATTTTCAGCCCCAAAGAAGTTAAAAAACATAGAATCGGGGTCCTAGAACTCACCTAGTGTAGAAAACAAGCAAAACTCCTCCGAACCTGCTTGTACACGAGTCCAAACACCTAAACAAGCAAAACAACCAACCAAAACACATACAACACTTAGAAATCAGTTTCTAAGGTGGAAAACCTCAAAGAAGTAAGCCAAACATCAACAAAAACCCACTAACCTTGAGGATTCTTCTTCACCTTCACAGTTCGACCGAGAGAAAATGAGGATTTCAGCTCTTCTTCTTTTGGTTTGTCGAGCAGCAGCAGCAACCGAAGGTGTTATGGGCGGCCATACCACTTTTGCATTAAAATAATAGAATTTGGTACTTTTTACACTCTTCACCCTTCAACTTTGGCCTTTGTCTACTTTATTCAACACTCTTTTCTTCTTTTGCATTTTGGCCCTTATAAAAGAAATTCGGGTGTTACAAGTCTACCCCCCTTAAAGAGGTTCGTCACCGAAACCTATCATTCTTCAAATAACTAAGGGTAGTGCTGCCTCATTTCTTTTTCAGTCTCCCACGTAGACTCGGAACCTTTTCGATGTCTCCACTGTACCCGCACAAGTGGAACCACTTTATTTCTCAACCTCTTCTCCTTTCGGTCGATGATTGCCACTGGTTGCTCCACATAATTGAGTCTTTCATCCACTTCAATATCATCCAATGTTACAATCATATCTTCGTCGGCTAATCATTTTCTTAGATGAGATACATGGAATGTCGGGTGAATCCCACTTAACTCATCCGGCAATTCTAGACGATAGGCCACCTCTCCTACTCGTGTAACGATTCGGAAAGGTCCTATGTATCTCGGGCTCAGCTTGCCCCTCTTCCGGAACTGGATGATCCCTTTCCAAGGCGAGACCTTTAACATGACTGAACTCGATGGGTCTGCGCCTCTTATCGGCATATGACTTTTGCCTATCTTTGGCTGCCTTCATAAAGGCTTTGATCTTTTCCAGCTTATCAATCGTAGCCTCGATCACTTCGATGCTTCCCAATTCCTTCTGCCCAATGTCACCCCAACACACGAGCGTTCTACACCTCCTACCGTACAACATCTCGTATGGCGGCATACCGATACTGGCATGATAACTGTTGCTGTACGAGAACTCTGCTAACGGTAAGCGATCATCCCAATTTCCCCCAAAGTCGATCACGCAAGTACGAAGCATATCCTAGAGCGTCTGGATCGTCCTATCCGACTGACCATCTGTTTGAGGATGGTAAGCCATGCTAATATGTAGCCTCGTCCCCATGGCAATATGAAATCTCTTCCAGAACTTCGACGTGAACCGGGTGTCACGATCCGACACGATAGACACCGGCACACCATGACGAGCTACAATCTCTTTAATGAACAGATCCGCCAATCTCTCAGATGAATACGTCTCGCGGATCGGTAGGAAGTGGGCACTCTTGGTCAACCGATCAACTATCACCCAAATGGCATCGTATCCCCATGCAGTACGAGGTAGCTTCGTGATAAAATCCATAGTGATGTGCTCCCACTTCCACTCGGGTATATCCAACGGTTGAATCTTCCCGTATGGTTTCTGATGTTTTGCCTTCACTTGCAAGCAAGTAAGGCACTTGCTTACATACTCTGCCACGTCACGTTTCATACCCGGCCACCAGTAGTCTTTCTTTATGTCTTAATACATCTTGGTAGCACCGGGATGAATGGAGTATCGAGTTTTATGAGCTTCGTCCATAATTCACCCACGTAGATTCCCATATCGAGGAATCCACATTCGCCCAAAGCGGGTTTTAACACCGTGGGTATTCTCCCCCAATTCTGCAACTAGACCTCTCATTCATTCTGAGTTGAGGCGATCTTCTTTTAACGCTTCATCTTGGAATCCTTTGACCTGTGTCATCATGTCAGAGGTCATCACCAACTGATACGCCTTTACCCAAATCGGTTCGGGTCTCTCCTTCCGGCTAAGGGCATCGGCCACTACGTTGGCCTTGCCCGGGTGGTAATGGATCTCACAATCATAGTCTTTGATCAACTCTAACCACCTTCTCTGCCTCATGTTGAGATCTTTCTGCTCGAAGAAGTATTTCAAGCTCTTGTGATCCGTGAAGATTGTGCACTTGGTTCTGTATAAGTAGTGCCTCCAAATCTTCAACGCAAAGACCACCGCAGCCAATTCTAAATCATGAGTGGGGTAATTAACTTCATGGGTCTTTAACTGTCGGGATGCGTAAGCTATCACTCGTCCACGTTGCATTAGCACGCAACCCAGTCCCGAATAAGATGCATCTGAATACACCACTAAGTCTTCATTTCCTTCGGGCAATGTTAAGACAGGAGCTTGAGTTAATCTTGCCTTTAACTCCTCAAAAGCATCCTCTTGTTCCCGACCCCACACGAACTTCACATCCTTGCGGGTCAACTTAGTCAAAGGTGAGGCTATCTTGGAAAAGTCTTGAATGAACCTTTGGTAATAAGCCGCCAAACCCAAGAAACTATGAATCTCGGATGGCGTCTTTGGTGACTTCCATTGCATCATTGCCTTAACCTTTGTTGCGTCCACCATAATTCCTTTGGTATTCACCACATGACCCAGAAATTGAACCTCGCGTAACCAGAAAGCACACTTAGAGAATTTAGCATACAACTTCTCCTTTCTAAGTGTCTCCAACACTTGACGTATGTGGCCGGCATGTTCTTCTTTGCTCTTCAAATAAATCAGAATATCATCAATAAACACAATCCTTGATTTATCTAACATCGGCCGACACACTCGGTTCATCAAATCCATAAAGGAAGCTGGCACGTTGGTTAAACCGAAAGACATAACGAGGAACTCGTAATGTCCATAATGCATGCGAAAAGCTATCTTAGGAATGTCTTGCTCCTTTACTTTCAACTGATGATAACCCGATCGGAGATCTATTCGGGAAAACCAACTGGCACCTTGAAGCTGGTCAAACAGGTCATCAATCCTTGGTAGGGGGTATCTGTTCTTCACTTTCAATTGGTTCAACTCTCGTTAGTCTATACACATTCTCATACTACCGTCTTTCTTCTTTACGAATAATACCAGAGCACCCCAAGGAAAGATACTTGGTCTAATAAACCCCTTATCCATCAATTCCTGCAGCTGATACATCAATTCTTTCATCTCAGTCGGAGCTAACCGATATGGTGCCTTGGCAACTTGTTGTGCACCGGGAATCAAGTCAATCTAAAACTCGATCTCGCAGTTGGTGGTACGCTTGGTAAATCTTCTGGGAACACGTCTGGGAACTCACACACAATGGGCACTTTCGACAATTATGGTATCGACGCGTCCACATCCTTTACATATGCCAAGTAGGCACAACATCCGTGCCTCATACACTTCTCTGCCACTGTCATCGAAATCACTTTCGGAAACGTAGTGACGCGATCACCATAAACTGTCACTGAACTCCTATCGGGTGCAACTAACCGAATCATCTTCTTCCGACACACGATGTTTGCCTCATAGGCTGCCAACCAATCCATCCCCAGAACTATATCAAATCCGCCTAGGGGCATCACAAATAGTTTAGCAGAGAACCAATGGCCTTCTAACTCTATGCCACAATCCTCAATCATATCAGAAATTTTGGTAGACTTACCAATAGCAGTTTCTACATCAAAAGGTTCATCGATGCTCCTATTACTAACAGGCAATTTAGCACAAAAGGCAACAGATATAAAACTCCTACTAGCACCAGAATCAAATAATACAGAGGCACAAGTTTGGTTTACTAGGAACACACCTGACACGACGTCGGGGTCTACCTGGGCTTCCTCTCGGGTCATCGTGAAGGCTCTTGCACTTGCCCTCTGCCCTCCTTATTCTGGCCTCTTCTTCAACCCAAAACTTTCAGCCCTTGGCTTCTTGCAATCCTTGTTCATATGGCCGATTTCACCACAGTTAAAGCATCGTGGGGCTCCACACATCTTTGAAATGTGACCGGGCTTGCCACATTTGTAGCAGACATTCATTCCCAAGCGGCATTCCCCACTATGTTCCTTCCCACACTTATCACACCTCTTCAACCCCGAGCTTTCAGTAACCACTCGACGATCATCCTCCCTCGGCCACTTACTGTTCGGGGTGACACCACCACGCCCGAATCTCTTCCCGTTCCAACTCTTGCTATTACCACCCGTCTTCTTCACCTCCATCACCTCCACTGCTTTTTCATCATACGGTCTCCCAGCTAAATCCACCGCTGACCTAAAAGTGCTCGGTCGGGCATCGATCAAGTGCCTATGGATGTCAGCAGGCAACCCCTGAATATACCACTTAATCTTCCTTGACACTGGCATCACCTGATCCGGCACCAGCCTTGCCATTTCGTTAAACTTGGTGGTATATTGCTGGTGGGTCATGGTTCTCGCCTCAAGCTGTAGGAACTCCCTCTCTATCTTGTCGAGTTCTCGATGAGGACAAAATTCCTCAATCACTAACTTTTTCAGTTCACTCCATCTCATCCTCCCGATAGCCCTGTTGCCCTTGGCTTGGACCAGATTTTCCCACCAACATAGTGCGGAGTCAACGAATGAGTGAGTGGCAAATTTGACCTTCTGATCCTCCCTACACTCACTAATATCCAACACTACCTCCATCTCTCTATCCCAGCGGTGGGCAGTAGCAACGTTACCGTTGCTATAAAAAATAGGGGGTTTACACCGTTGGAATACCCCGTAGCTGCATCCCCTCATGGTTTCCCGCACCACCACCTCTTCATCATCACTTGAGGCTCCCCCTCTAGCATTTAGCTCCTCCTCCTCATCATGATCCCTCACATCACCTCTCCTGCCAGCAGTCGTTCTCCTCTCCTCCTCATTCTCCTTCTCTTTTTGTTCATCCTCCCTCACAGCTCAAATCACTTTAGTCACCACAGATGGTAGGATTTTCTGCATGACTTGGTGAACCTCCTCCACCACTGCCTCCTTCACCGAGGCTCTCAAGTTAGCACTCTCATCCACCCCCTCTGGGTGATGCAGATCAGGCCCAGCAGTAGCCGTCTCTGCGGTCCTCGTCTTGATCTTTGCGGCCCGGGGGTCTACCAGCATGACCACCCCGAGAAGCCTTAGATGATCTACCTCTAACCATCCTCTAACACTATAAGATTCAAACACTCACATGGTCATTCAAGGTAATAGCTCAGTTAATGTTAAGTATAGTAAGTCCCTAATTACAGTGGCCAGTTATGATTAGCCACTTACTTTACTCTTCGTTCCTCGAGCATTTTCTATCCTGACTACATCAGTATTCAAATCTACTAAAGCACATAAATCAAATAGCATGCGCACATAATACCGGTTATCATAATGAAAAGAAAAACCTGATGGCATGTAGCTACTCGGGCTGGCATCCCTCCATTTGGGTCCTATTTTCAGTTTAAGTTTAGGTTTTTGAAAATATTTACCCATTTCTCTTAAACTTTGGCTCTGATACCAACTTGTAAGGCCTCGGTCCCGGAAACCTCACAGTTGGACATTCACAGCACAACTTATAAAACATTTCATAACTTATCAAACATTGCAGCGGAACTTAAATATCAAAAGCCAGTCATTAGTTTAAAACCACTATTGCTAAACAATACATATTTGTTAATAGTTACAAAAGATCATTAGTTTGCATTACAAAACAACAATGTTATATTCATGAATGGATGTCAGCCTTGTCCCGACGAGTAGCCTCCCCGAGTGCCATCCTCAGCAATATTACCTGCCAACTGAAAATGCATAAAAGTCAGCTTTGCTGAGTGAGTTCTAGTTTTAAAATCATAAAAATATCTTGATAGATTTGTATACAAAATACTTCTTAAAGAAAATATCTTATCTTTCTTTCGGATGTGATCACACATCATACATACAAATCATATCCATTACATCATCACCATTCTCTTTCTTGCTTATTTATTATTATCTTTCACTGTCGATATGGACCAAAGTGCTATACCCCCCATATAATGCGCATAAACCTGGCACTAGGCCTTAAAGCCTATAAATAGACTCCATTAGTGGTGCACATATGCTGGCACCAGTACCGGGGCAGCAACAGTGGTCCCCTCAATCTTAAAGATTAACCCTGTGTACATCCTTTGGGTTAGCTAAACCGTACACAGTTGAGCTAACGACAACCTGGTCGTGCACCTCCTGTAAATTTTTACTTGCAAGTCTTTTCATTCTTTATTTTCCACTTTTCGTTAATATTAATCTTTCACTTGATTAATAATAATACTTTATGATCATAAGCAAACCACATAAAGTAATATGTTGTCACACCCTCGCTAAAGCGGAAACACGAGGATGTGACGGACGGGATCGTCATAACACATTGGAGGTTCAAGAGAACATCTAAAGGTATTCTCCGTGCATGGGTCATGACGTCGCCCGACACATAGGAACACATGCCTAGGATAGTCACTACCAGAACGTCATACCAAAATGCATAATCATACCAAGCTCCATACAGAAACAAATCAACACAATTGTCAAACAATAAAAATCTCAAAATCATCAAAATTACAGTCCATAAAACCCAACAATCCACAACATGTCCCAAAAGTCTCTTGAATGTCTAATGCTCCTAGTGGAGCGGTCTCGTCTAAGTCCACAACCATACACCTAGACTTCATTACCTGAAAAGACATGCTCTAAAAATGTCAACACACATTGGTGAGTTCACAGGTTTATAAGTACAAATATTTTGCCGTGTAAAACATGTATAGAAAATTGTATGTAAAGGAGATACATAGCAGTCAAGATATCAACATAAGTTCGAATGTAACCCAAGTCCAAGACATTCCAAAATTTCACACAACCGGATTATATTCACCCAAGGGCAAGCCCCGGCCAAGTCGGTCTCGACTAGTATACCGACAACATGGGTGGGGGTGTCAACCCGTTAGTATTAACAATATCTCTCCATAACGTCCAAGTACACAAGTTGAAGCACAAGCACAAGCACAAATACACACTCATGATTGAATATCAAGACTCATACCATGACCCGAACCACACACAATATTAATCAAACACGGCATAGTCCAAAATCATTAGCAAGCTTTTCCCCCAAGTAAAATATATTAAAAAGGGGTTGTGAAACTCACCTTGAAAAGTCACAGTTCAAATCCCACAACACGCAGAGTAAGCACTAAAAATATATAATACACAAAAGGATTAATAAATCACCAAATACAGATGGCTAATATGGGTGTAATCCTGTTAGTCCAACCCTTAACACTAATCAAGGTTTTCCATCATCCCACTAATTAAATTAATTCTTTTGTAAAGAGTTTTAATCAATATTATATGCAAAACTTGTCTTAATTTTGACTATTTAATCCCAACCCTTATTTTTAAGTTTTAACAAAATAATTCAGCATACATATCTGATTGCGCATCAGTCTTGTATAGGCTGTTAGGAGATCGACACGACCACGAAACACCGCGTATGAGGTGTCATTTGAAAGAAGAGACTTTAAATTAACTCCAGAAAAATAATCAGGTTCATTTGACAAAATATGAGTAAGTTATGACACGAAGAATAAAGACCAATCTGCTGCCCAGATTCGTCAGTTTTGACATTCAGTTTTGATTGCTACGTTTGGAGGACCAAACGATGTCGAAACGACATGAAACAACTTGGGTTAGTTAGAGGACTCATAGGGCATAAATTTAGACCCAGATTTTTCCCCAATTGGGCGTGTTTCGACCAAGTTATCACACGAACAAGATGACCCATTTTTCTGACAGCAAGCTGCCCAGATTGTTAGTTTCGTTGTTTCGATTTGTTCAACACATCAATACTTTCAAGGAACAATTCTAGTTATTTCAAAAAGTTTTATAGGTCCAAAATCTCGATTAAGGGAAGGTCATCCAAGATTTCCACTCAATATCATGGATTCGATTGCCATAAAATCCAAGAATTAGGGTTTCTTACCAAATGGCTAATCCGACGATCGTAACGCTTAGATTCTCACGATCTAGCACCAAAAACTAAAAATGAAAGATCATTAGATGAAGATTTTGAATATAGATGATGAATATCAACGATTCTAGAGTAAAACTAGAATGAAAATTCATCAAAAACGATTTTCGCTTACCGTAGCTACGAAGACGAAGGTATCTTGCTTGGTTTAAGGCTCTTGGGTGTTTTGATTATCAAAAGTCGATGGATGCTTGAGGATTTTCAGAGAATTCGATGGTTAGAGGGGAAAAGAGAGAGTTTGGAGAAGGAGGTGGCTAGGGTTTCAAGTGAAAACTAAAATTTTATGCAAATGAGCTAAGGCAAAGGGGAGTACCCCCCCTTAAACCTTGAGGCCGAAACTTGGGAGGAAGAAGGGCCTTCGGGCCCTTGGCCCGTTTCGTGTATTCCGTCACGTCTCGAGCCACGCGTCGTCTAATTTTTACACTTTGAGATTCCGCGCGCAATAACGGTTCCAACGAACTATCACATGCCCTAGGATTTGGATAAATTATATTTTTAGAACCAATTTAAGTTGTTTTAACAGGCTTTAGGCAAAGCCCATGGATGTAAGGCTAATTGGGTTATGGTGAATTTTCGTGTTTTACATTTTAGAAAACCCTCGATTGGGCTCAATACATAGAACCTCATACGATGACAAGCCCACTAGTCACATAATGATATAGGCTCCAGGCCCATCATAAAAACATAGGCCCATTAGACCAAAATTTGGGCCCAACAAGAAAAGAACCATAAATCAAGACCTAGCCCAAATAAAGATGAAAGTCAAAGTCAAAAGTCAAAATTCAAACTAGTGCCAAAGCAAACGTACCTATTTTGGTGACGGATGTCACAGTATCCCCTAGTTGAAAGAATTTCGTCCCGAAATTCAACTAGAGTCATCAACTGCACTGCCATCCGCAAATAGGTGAGGGTACTTAATCCTCATTCCATCTTCTCTTTCCCAAGTAAACTCAGGGCCTCTCCTTGAGTTCCATCTTACCTTCACAATCGGGATCTTGCTTTGTTTCAACATCTTTATTTCCCGGTGCATGATCTCTAATGGTTCTTCGACGAATCAAAGTTTTTCATCCACTTGAATTTCCTCGAGTGGCACATGCAGCGTCTCATCAGCGAGACACTTCTTGAGATTTGAAACATGAAACGTGTTATGTATGCCGTTCAACTCTTGTGGCAATTCCAGTCAATATGCAACAGGACCAATTCGTTCAATAATCTTGAACGGACCAACGTATCTCGGTGCTAACTTGCTCCTCTTGCCAAAACGAATAATGCCTTTCCAAGGCGACACTTTCAATAGAACATTATCCCCAACAGTGAACTCTAATGGCTTCCTCCGATTATCAGCATAACTTTTCTGACGGTCTTGGGCTGCCTTCAATCTATCCCTTATCTGAAATACCTTGCCGGTAGTCTCTTGTATAATCTAGGGTCCAATCATCTGACTTTCCCCGACCTCTGCCCAACACACCGGCGACCTGCACTTATGCCCATACAATGCCTCAGATGGTGCACATCCAATACTCGTATGGTAACTATTATTTTACGAAAACTCCACCAATGGAAGGTGAGTGTCCCAGTTACCGCCAAAGTCAATCGTGCAAGACCTCAGCATGTCTTCCAAAGTCTGAATCGTATGCTCACTCTGACCATCGGTCTGAGGGTGATAGGCAGTACTCATGTCAAGACGTGTCCCCAGTGACTTCTGTAAGGATTGCCAGAATCGGGATGTGAATCGTGCGTCCCGATCAGATATGATTGACACGGGTACCCCATGTCTAGACACAATCTCACAGATATAGATCCTTGCTAACTTTTCCATTTTGTAGTCTTCGCGTATAGCCAAGAAATGTGCAGATTTGGTCATTCGATCCACAATAACCCAAATCGTATCATGCCCACTACTAGTCCTTGGTAACTTTGTAATAAAGTCCATCGTAATATTCTCCCACTTCCATTCAGGGATTTTAGGTTGCTGCAATAAACCTGATGGTCTTTGATGTTCTACCTTGACCTTCGCACACGTTAAACACTTACTAACATATACCGCTATATCCCTCTTCATTCCGGGCCACCAGTATAAATCTCTAAGATCGTGGTACATTTTATCCGCACCAGGGTGTACCGAATACCTCGTCGTATGTGCCTCATCCAATACGATCTCCCGAACATTCCTCGTAATGGGTACCCAAATCCTACCCATAAGGTATAACCCTCCATCATCCTTTTGTTCGAACTGTCGCTCCAGTCCTCTCAACCCTTCACTCTATACGTTTGTTTCCTTTATTGCTTCGACTTGAGCAGCAATAATATGAGTCTTAATATCCGAATGAATCGTCATTTGTAGGGCCCGGATGCGTATAGGTTTGACTCTTTCCTTTCGACTCAAAGCATCCGCTACTACGTTTGCTTTACCCGGGTGGTACCGGATTTCACAGTCGTAATCACTAAGCAATTCCATCCATCGACGCTGTCTCATGTTCAATTCCTTTTGGCCAAAAATGTACTGGAGGTTCTTGTGGTCGATATAAACGACACACTTTGTACCATACAAATAGTGCCTCTAGATCTTAAGAGCAAAGACCACCGCGCCTAACTCCAGGTCATGGGTGGTGTAATTCTTCTCATGATTCTTAAGTTGTCGCGACGCGTATGCAATCACTTTATCTTTTTGCATGAGCACACAACCTAAACCTTGATGCGACGCATCACAATACATAACGAATCCGTCTGAACCCTTAGGGAGTGCCAATATCGGTGCATTACACAACTTATTTTTCAATGTATTAAATGCGTCCTCTTGTTTAGCACTCCATTCGAACTTCTTATCCTTCTGCGTCAATTGCGTAAGTGGTTGTGCAACCCTTGAGAAGTTTGCGATAAATCGCCTATAGTAACCTATTAACCCAAGGAATTGTCTTATCTCTGAAGGCGTCTTAGGCGGCTCCCAATTTTTCACTGCCTCGATCTTTCCAGGATCCACATGAATTCCTTTTTCATTCACTACATGCCCAAGAAATTTCACCTCTCGCAGCCAAAACTCACACTTGGAGAATTTGGCATAGAGCTTCTCTCTTCCCAATAACTCCAGGATTGCTTTCAAGTGTCCCTCACGATCCTCTTTCGTCCTTGAATAGATCAAAATGTCGTCAATGAATACTATGACAAATTTATCCAGATAGGGTTTACACACCCTATTCATTAGATCCATAAATACCAGGGGTGCGTTTGTTAGCCCAAAAGGCATAACCAAGAATTCATAATGCCCATAAAGCGTCCTAAAAGCCGTCTTTGGTATATCATCCTCGTGCACCCTCAACTGATGATATCCGGAACGAAGATCAATCTTCGAAAAATAGGTCGCCCCTTGAAGTTGATCAAATAGATCATCAATCCTTGGCAAGGGGTAACGATTCTTAATAGTTAACTTGTTCAATTCTTGATAATCTATGCACATTCTGAAGGATCCATCCTTTTTCTTAACAAAGAGCACTGGCGCTCCCCACGGCGAATGGCTTGGTCGGATGAAACCCTTGTCTAGCAACTCCTGGAGCTAACTAGACAGTTCTTGCATTTCTGATGGAGCTAGTCGATAAGGAGCCTTAGCCACAGGCACTGCATCCGGTATCAAATCGATTCGAAAATCTACCTGTCTTGGTGGTGGTAATCCTGTCAAATCATCCGGAAACACCTCTTGAAAATCCCGCACAATAGGTATGTCTTCGATCTTCAATTCCACCACTTTCATACTCATTATATATTCTTTCTTCACTTCCGGCTTCTCCCCATGTACTTCAAGTGTCTTGCCACATGGTAAGGGTATGCGCATAATCTTTTAGTTACAAATGATTTCGGCCCTATTCCCAGTTAACCAGTCCATACCCACCACTACGTCAAAACTCCCAAGCCCAAAAGGTATAAGATCTATTCTAAAAGCATGATCTCCCAAGGTTAAGGTGCAGTTCTGTATTATATCCCTAGTCTCTACTAGGTTACCGTTGGCCAATTCTACTACATAGCTTGATTCCATACAACTAGGGGTCATATCCATTAATTTCAGAAACTCGGATGATACAAAACTATTATCGGCTACCGTATCAAATAAAACTATAGCATAATGTTCATTTAAAGTAAACGTACCCGTCACCACTTATGGTTCCTGGCGAGCGTCATTGGCACTGATTACAAACGCCCTTCCACGAGCCGGGTTACCATTGTTACCTTGTCTAGGATTTTCGCCAATCACTAATGCTTGATTTTGGTTGTTGTTTCTTGCATTCGGGTTGTCCACCCGTCTTGGTGCTCTGTTTAACTTTGGACAAATATTACGGTAATGGTCTTGGCTCCCGCACTCGAAACACACGCGTGGTTCCCCCGCGGGTCTAGCCGCATTGACCGACACTACTGGATTCACGAGTGTCCTGAAATGCTTAGCTAAGTGCCAGACTTGCTGGAAAGCGTAGCACACAGTACATGGCACTGTAACTAGATGATGCCAGCCGCACTTGATGCACTTCGGATGAGTACCAACATAATCCTTCTTTGTAGATGCCGCAACCACATATCCCTTCACCACCTTTGTTTTCTTATCCACTTTAGTCTTGGTCGATCTGCTTGACTCCCCAACATCCTTTCGCTTTTCTCCAGTCTTTCCCAAAACTCTAGTTCGTACCATTTCATCAGTCAAAGTGCCTGCTTTCAAAATTGCACTTTGTATGGTTGGGGGTGCCGCGGCCGTCACCATGCCACGAATCTGTGGTAACAGACCCCAGATGTACCGCTCAATTCTCTTCGACTCGGGTGTTACCAAGTGTGGCACCAGTTTTGCCAATTCATGAAACCGGTCGGTATATGCAGCATGACCCGACCCTACCATCGAATGGTTCCAGAACTCGTGTTCCAACTTTTGCATCTCATTCATAGGGCAATACTCCTCAGCTGCCAACGCCTTAAATTCGGCCCATGTCATGGCCATAGCTGCCTCTCTACCCCGAGCCTGAACTTGGGTGTTCCACCATGTCAATGCCTTTCCTACCAATGAACACGTCGCATACTTCACCTTCTAATTCTCAGCACAGTTACTGATATCCATCACAGTTTCCATCTTCTCAATCCAACGGGTCAAAGCGATAGCTCCGCCCTTTCCATCAATCTCCTTCGGTTTACAAGTTATGAATTCCTTGTAGGTACATCCAACCCTACCCCCAGTACCATTTCCCACAACATTCTCGTTCCCACCATCTCCAGCTTCCATCAACACCTCGCCGCCATTCGCTCCTTCTTCACCTCCATGATTGCCATTGTCCCCTTCATTCCCATTATCGTTCCCGTTTACTCCGCCCATATCGCCCCCATTATTCAAGATGTTGTTACTCACTTGCGTAACAATAGTAGGAATTAGCTCAGCTAGCTGTTGAGCAATAATAGTGGCGATATCTGGGTTACCAGCCCCATTATTTTCATTGTTCGTTCCACCTTGACCTCTACCACCTATGGCCCCACCACGGCCACCAGCACCTCTACCACGTCCCCGTCCCCTCGGGGCTGCACCTCCACGGGCCAAGCTGCTGGTAACTCTTTTTGGCGGCATGTTCTAAAAAAAATAGGGCAACCCGTAAATAATTATAATCCAACATCGCATTAGTAATAAGGCTAGGAATTATTCCAGAAAATAGGCACGTATATGATAGCACTTAATTTGTCAACTCGACCCCTATATTCCATATTAGAAATACTTAAATAATATCCAGCCCTAATATCCATAACATTCCAATGTCAAAACTCAAAGTCAAAATATACTAATCCCAATAATCACCAGTCAAGATACATAAGAAAAGAAAAGGAAAATCATAAAAAGGCTAATCAGTAGAAGTGTGGAGTGTCCCCAATTCAATTCTTCTTTTCACTCCACGAGCAGGAAGCAATGAGTCCGCCTGTCATACGTCGCGCGAACTCTCTCTTGCCCTTTAAGGCTGGAGGGGCAGGTATATTGCCACCATCATCGTGAATAGTCGGTGGGGGCATAGCCACCTCCGGTAACGGTCCTACACGGCTCTCACAGCTGCTGACGGACCTAGGGGAATCCGGTGGTGACCCATGAATATCTCTAACGTCCTTTGAGTGAGGAAATGGGTTCCTCACTGCATTTGCTCTCCGGGGTGCTCCAAACCCATATGGCCTAAAGCATCCCGTCATAGACCTCGTCAACGGTCTACGTCCACGCACCGCTACTGCTTGCTTCACCAGCTTCGGCGGGCCAGGTGACGCCTCTTCATTCTCCGAATCAGACGAAATATCAATAATAGAAGGGGGAAAGGAATGAGTACCAGAAGTCATGGCCCAAAAGAATAAAAACATAAATACTTTTCTCAAAAGGACAAGTAAAAAGAAAGAAGCAAGAAGACAATCCAAAAATCAAAACAATTAACACAAATATTCACATGTATAATGTACACATAATCCTATTATGCATACTACACGGGTACTTAGGTTATAGTCTAGGTCGAATAATCCACCTAATTCTATATAACCAATGGCTCTGATACCAATCTGTCACACCCTCGCTAAAGCGGAAACACGAGGATAAGACGGACGGGATCGTCATAACACATTGGAGGTTCAAGAGAATATCTAAAGGTATTCTCCGTACATGGGTCATGACGTCGGCCGACACAAAGGAACACATGCCAAGGATAGTCACTACCAGAACGTCATACCAAAATGCATAATCATACCAAGCTCCATACAGAAACAAATCAACACAATTTTCAAACAATAAAAATCTCAAAATCATCAAAATTACAATCCATAAAACCCAACAATCCACAACATGTCCCAAAAGTCTCTTGAATGTCTAATGCTCCTAGTGGAGCGGTCTCGTCTAAGTCCACAGCCATACACCTAGACTTCATTACCTGAAGAGACATGCTCTAAAAAGGTCAACACACGTTGGTGAGTTCACAGGTTTATAAGTACAAATATTTTGCCGTGTAAAACATGTATAGAAAATTGTATGTGAAGGAGATACATAGCAGTCAAGATATCAACATAAGTTCGAATGTAACCCAAGTCCAAGACATTCCAAAATTTCACACAACCGGATTATATTCACCCAAGGGCAAGCCCCGGCCAAGTCGGTCTCGACTAGTATACCGACAACATGGGTGGGGGTGTCAACCCGTTAGTATTAACTATATCTCTCCATAACGTCCAAGTACACAAGTTGAAGCACAAGCACAAGTGCAAATACACACTCATGATTGAATATCAAGACTCATACCATGACCCAAACCACATACAATATTTCAAAAGAAAATCAAACACGGCATAGTCCAAAACCATGAGCATGCTTTTCCCCCAAGTAAAATATATTAAAAAGGGGCCGTGAAACTCACCTTGAAAAGTCACAGTTCAAATCCCACAACACGCAGAGTAAGCACTAAAAATATATAATACACAAAAGGATTAATAAATCACCAAATATAGATGGCTAATATGGGTGTAATCCTGTTAGTCCAGCCCTTAACACTAATCAAGGTTTTCCATCGTCCCACTAATTAAATTAATTCTTTTGTAAAGAGTTTTAATCAATATTATATGCAAAACTTGTCTTAATTTTGACTATTTAATCCCAACCCTTATTTTTAAGTTTTAACAAAATAATTCAGCATACATATCTGATTGCGCATCAGTCTTGTATAGGCTGTTAGGAGATCGACACGACAACGAAACACCGCGTACGAGGTTTCATTTGAAAGCAGAGACTTTAAATTAACTCCAGAAAAAGAATCAGGTTCATTTGACAAAATATGAGTAAGTTATGACACGAAGAATAAAGACCAATCTGCTGCCCAGATTCGTCAGTTTTGACCTTCAGTTTTGATTGCTACGTTTGGAGGACCAAACGATGTCGAAACGACATGAAACCACTTGGGTTAGTTAGAGGACTCATAGGGCTTAAATTTATACCCAGAGTTTACCCCAATTGGGCGAGTTTCGACCAAGTTATCACACGAACAAGATGACCCATTTTTCTGACAGCAAGCTGCCCAGATTGTTAGTTTCGTTGTTTCTATTTGTTCAACACATCAATACTTTCAAGGAACAATTCTAGTTATTTCAAAACGTTTTATAGGTCCAAAATCTCGATTAAGGGCAGGTCATCCAAGATTTCCACTCAATATCATGGATTCGATTGCCATAAAATCCAAGAATTAGGGTTTCTTACCAATTGGCGAATCCGACGAACGTAACGCTTAGATTCTCACGATCTAGCACCAAAAACTAAAAATGAAAGATCGTTAGATGAAGATTTTGAATATAGATGACGAATATCATCGATTCTAGAGTAAAACTAGAATGAAAATTCATCAAAAATGATTTTCGCTTACCGTAGCTAAGAAGACGAAGGTATCTTGCTTGGTTTAAGGCTCTTGGGTGTTTTGATTATCAAAAGTCGATGGATGCTTGAGGATTTTTAGAGAATTCGATGGTTAGAGGGGAAAAGAGAGAGTTTGGAGAAGGAGGTGGCTAGGGTTTCAAGTGAACACTAAAATTTTGTGCAAATGACCTAAGGCAAAGGGGAGTACCCCCCCTTAAACCCTGAGGCCGAAACTTGGGAGGAAGAAGGGCCTTCGGGCCCTTGGCCCGTCTTGTGTATTCCGTCACGTCTTGAGCCACGCGTCGTCTAATATTTACGCTTTGAGATTCCGTGCGCAATAACGGTTTCAACGAACTATCACATGCCCTAGGATTTGGATAAATTATATTTTTAGAACCAATTTAAGTTGTTTTAACAGGCTTTAAGCAAAGCCCATGGATGTAAGGCTAATTGGGTTATGGTGAAGTTTCGTGTTTTATATTTTAGAAAACCCTCGATTGGGCTCAATACATAGAACCTCATACGATGACAAGCCCACTAGTCACATAATGATATAGGCTACAGGCCCATCATAAAAACGTAGGCCCATTAGACCAAAATTTGGGCCCAACAAGAAAAGAACCATAAATCAAGACCTAGCCCAAATAAAGACGAAAGTCAAAGTCAAAAGTCAAAATTCAAACTAATGCCAAAGCCAACGTACCTATTTTGGTGTCGGATGTCACATATGTTAATATCATAATAGGCACATGAGGACAGCCCACAACTTGCATAAGATAATCAGATAAAAGCATCAAGTCAACCATGGTCAAACCCTAATTTCTGATCTTCCAAAATCCCAAAAAATTCCTTAAGTCCTATTGAAATACAGATGAACAAAACCAATACGGGTGAACAAAACTAATGCGGGTGAATAGAAACTAATGCGGGTGAACAAAAACTAATGCGGGTGAACAACTTGCAAATGCGGAAGAACACTTGGTAATTATTCTCTTAAAAGAAATGCTGATGGACACTATAGCAAATGTGCATGAATAAAAAGAAATGATGATGGACACTTAGGCTGAATTTAGGCAAATGCGGGTGAACAACTGCAAATGCGGGCGAACAACTGCAGGAATTTATTTGAATGGTTTGCTTGTTTATGTAGGAATTTATTTGAACAACTGCAAATGCCTTCTTTTCTTATTTTGCATTTTGGCCCTTATAAAAAAAATCGGGTGTTACAAACAACAAGAGGATTAACTTCTTTCAAGTCATCAACTAAGATGTTGGGTGCATCGAGTCTTCCAGAAGTGAATGCTTCATAGCTGTTCATGAAAGTTGTGAATAGAGCCAGATGCTCTTCATCTATTTGAATGGTTTGCTTGTTTATGTAGGAATTTACAACAAATGCTTGCTATGAAGGTTGAGTGGATTGACTTTGTGGATATATCTAAGGTTGTGGTTGAGATTGTACTAGATTGTAATGGTTTTGATGAAAGGCTTGAAACTATGGCATGGATGGATCCTTGAGATTTAGGTTAATAGAATTAGCTGCTTGTTGTTGACACAACTGGGTAGAGCTGACATAATAATTGGGATTACTAGCCATTTTTACATATAATGTTGATGCTTCAGCTCCCATTATGTTGATGTAATTAGCAGCTCTCTACTTGTCATCCATTTCGTATGACTTGATGGTTGAAATGAGATCGCTGAAGGACAAGGTGAAAGAATCCTTGATTCTCTTGATGGCAGTGCAGTTATTGTTCCAACTGTATGGTAAAGAATTTAACAACTTTTTGTTTACAAAAATATTCTCCAAGATAATTCTAGCGCTCTTCATCTTCGTTATCAACTTAACAAACCTGGACATTTGAACCTCTAAAGTTTCACCAAGTACGTGGTTAAACATATTAAACTCTTGATTCAACATGTCCTTTCGGCTTTCTCTCATATCTTTATTACCCATTATCTACACCTCCATCGCATCCCACAAATCATTAGCTTTTCTGTAATCCTTGGACTTTTGTGCAATCTCAGTAGTAAGTGCCTTGGTGCTAGTAGCATACGCTTTGTAATCTAGCACAAGTTTCTTCATGTCTTCCTTATCCCAGAGGTGTTCTGGTTTAGGCACCAACTCTCTCTTATCATTGTTATACACAGGGGTATACAAACCTTGTTTGATTGACCGTATTATCCGGGGTTCAATGTAAATAACATGATTCTCGAAACGATAAACCCTCGTTATTTAGATATTATAAAAAATAATAAAAATAAATTATAAACACTCTTTAATCTTCTAATCAATCAGGAAAGTGACAAAAGCTCTTAAATTACATCAAAAGCTAACTATTTATACTAAACTAAAGTAGTTCTCGCGTGAACTACAATGTTCTCGTGCGAGACACAACTTCTCGCGTGGGTACTTCTGGTTCTCGCGTGACTTGTCTTGATCATCTTGTTTTCGATTTCCCGAGACTCAAGGTGTAATCCCTACAATTTCACCATTAATTTTAGTATTTTTTACCTTTCCAACTCCTACCATATTGATATACTTTTTTTAAAAAAATCGTCCACCCGTTATTTACAAATGTGTAAATATTAGTTATACACATGTGTAATACCGTAATTACACTAGTGTAAATCTAGTATTACACATGTGTAAACAAGATTCTCGTTAAAAAAGTGAATTTTTTATTATTTTTTATAATTTATTTTTAATTTTTTAGGAAAGAGGGAAACGAGGGAAACATTTTGATGTGTTTTTTATTTTATTTTTGTGTTATGTTTCAAGATCCCTTGAAAACTAGTGGCTCACATTGGTCCAAGATCCCTCCGCTATATATATATATACACATATATATATACACTTATATATGTATATATATATAGGGGAAGGTTACTATACAATGTAATTTTTTCGTGCAAAGTGTACAAAGTTTTAGGTGAAATTATCATGCAAGAACAAGTAATAATCACATAAGAAGAATTACCCTTGCGTTATAGTATCACCTAGGGATGAAATTATTAAGCAAAAATACCACCTTGCATGATAATTCAATGTTTGTATGATAATTCTATTTCAACGTGATTAATTCTAATACTTGCGTGATAATTCAACCC
>CM046438.1:18997454-19102454 GCA_025506505.1 Flaveria sonorensis | reverse complement strand
CTCAGATTCGTACGCGTGTATGACAATCATCATCACACTAATCAACAAAATTCATGCCAACCAGAACATTCAACAGTGATCTATTACAACCCCAAACAATAGTCCTATCATAACCCATATGATCCATCATGATATATAACCACCAAGAGGTCAAATCCCCAAATAACCAAACAAGTATTCATACAAACCAAACAATTCATTCCACCATATTAGAAATCATCCATGAACATGCTTGCATGATCCTAATGTCACAAACATGCCCAAATCATCATATCCAAGATTTTGTGCAAATAAAGTTTCCCTTTTGGGAAAGTGCATCCCAAAATCTATTATTTCATGAATTACAACACATAATCATCAATAACATACCCTATCTAGCTCATAGAGATCATAAGCATTCATCAAACACTTGCAAACCATCCAACCACAACTCTTCATACATAAAAGTTTTCACTTTTGGCAACGTATGAACTACATTATCAGTTCTTGGATTCCTAGCACAATCATCATCATTCTATTATTAGTAACATATGAACAACGCATCAAAATCCCAACTTTCTTGCACAATCCACGTAAACTAGCATATATACAATCTAACTAACATCACATAATCATCAAATAACCCAAAATCGACATCCAGTTCATCCAATTCGAACTACAACTCTCGGCCATAACAAAATACATGAAAAACCCATAAAACTCTAACCTTTAAACGTGTAATGGACAAGATTCGATGCTTCTAACGTGTTCTATTGCTTGTATTCAATCAAGTCCGATGGTTTCTTGCTTGATCTTGGTCGATTTCACAAGTGTGTGTGTGTTTGAAGGTGAGTCGCGGCCGATCTTGGTGTTTAGGGTTAGAGTTTTTATTTTAATTAACCTAATTTAGTATAATTACCATTTAAACCTTGTAATTTGTATTTTATAAAAGCTAAGCTTTTAAATACCTTTTAAAAAGGTTCTTAACTAAAATAATAAGCATATAAACTAATAATAATAATTATATGCATTATCTTTACTAGTTATAAAATACATGAATAAATATAACACGTTTTCACATTACGCGATAAAATTCACAATTAATATTTAAATCACGTAAGCACATAAGTACAACTTAATAATCATATCACAAGCTAAATTCTTATCTGTTTATCGTTACTAATTATTATTAAGTCACCGATATTCAACGACAACTAGTGTGTGCTCACGACACGTGTATGCAAGGCTTAACGAAACTAACGGAGTTTGGTAACGAAAATTACCGGATACCACATTATCCCCATGTTGAAAGAATTTTCGTCTCGAAAATTACGTTACATGGTATGCGTTCCATCACTGGTCTACTGCATTGGCACAAAGGAATCGAGTGAGTTTCGGGTGAGTTGTCACATCATCCCCATGTTGAAAGAAATTTTGTCCCGAAATTTAAATCAATACCTTCGCCAGCTGACACCGTCTTTTTGAATAGTTGAGGATAGTTAAGCTTCATCTGGTCCTCACGTTTCCACGTGAATTCTGGTCCACGTCTCGAGTTCCAACGAACCTTGACTATGGGTATCTTGCTTTGCTTAAGTGTCTTTACCTCACGATCCATCACCTCGACTGGTTCCTCAATGAAGCGTAATTGTTCATCTACTTGGACTTCTTCAAGCGGTACGATCATCGTTTTGTCGGTTAAAAACTTCTTCAAATTTGAGACATGAAATACATCATGGATTCCACTCAATGAAACAGATAGGGCTAGTCGATAGGCCACTGGACCTATTCTTTCCAATATCTCAAATGGTCCAACGTATCTCGGATTTAGCTTTCCTCTTATACCAAACCGAATCATGCCTTTCCATGGTGTGACTTTCAATAAGACTTTGTCACCAACCTGAAATTCTAGAGGTTTCCGTCGCTTATCTGCATAGCTTTTCTGTCTGTCGCGCGCTGCAGCCATACGATTCCTTATTTGTACAATCTTCTCAGTGGTCTCGTGTACCAACTCAGGACCCGTTAGCTGGCTATCACCAATTTCAGCCCAACAAACTGGTGATCTACATTTTCTCCCATACAAAACTTCAAAAGGTGCTGCATTTATGCTAGTGTGATAACTGTTGTTGTAAGAAAATTCCACCAATGGTAGGTGAACTTCCCAGTTATTCCCAAAGTCAATCACATAAACACGTAGCATGTCCTCCAACATCTGTATAGTATGCTCACTTTGACCATCGGTTTGCAGGTGATAAGCAGTACTCATGTCTAACCGCGTACCCAAGGATTTCTACAACGACTTCCAGAAGTACGATGTAAAATAAGCATCGCGGTCGGAAATGATTAAAACCGGTACACCATGTCTTGAAACTATCTCCTTCAAATAAAGGTCGGGTTAATTTCTCCATTTTGTCTGTTTCCCTTGTTTCCATGAAATGAGCAGACTTCGTTAATCGGTCCACAATAACCCATATCGTGTCACAACCAGTAGGAGTCCATGGTAGCTTGGTAATGAAATCCTTTGAGATCTGTTCCCACTTCCACATAGGGATCACATGTTGTTGTAATAGTCTAGATGGTTTCTGATACTCCACTTTTACCTTTGAGCAGGTCAGGCACTTGCTCACGTATGTAGCTACATCCTCCTTCATGTTAGGCCACCAGTAGTACGTCTTCAGATCATGATACATCTTGTCACATCCAGGATGTATAGAGTACTTAGACTTGTGTGCCTTACTCATAACCAAGTCTCTTAGACTTCCGTGTAGAGGTACCCAAAGTCTGTCCATGAAGTAACGAATTCCATCCGCCTTTACTTCCAGTTGTTTTTCCATTCCCCTTAACGATTCAGACCCACTGTTTTCCGCTATCAAAGCTTCTGTCTAAGCCTCTCGGATTTGTTCCAGTAACTGTGTGCTAATGGTAAGTTGCAAAGCTCGCACACGTCGAGGCTTAGCAAGTTATTTCCTACTCAGTGCGTCAGCGACTACATTTGCTTTCCCCAGATGGTATCTGATGGCACAATGATAGTCGTTCAGCAGCTCTACCCAACATCTTTGCCTCATGTTCAATTCCTTTTGCTCAAAGATGTGCTGAAGACTCTTGTGATCGGTGTAAATAGTGCATTTGGTACCGTACAAATAGTGTCTCCAGATCTTTAAGGCAAAAACTACCAGACCCAGCTCCAAGTCATGGGTGGTATAGTTCTTCTCATGAACCTTTAGTTGTCTAGAGGCGTAAGCTATCACCTTATCCCGCTGCATCAATACACACCCAAGTTCTTGAATGGAAGCGTCACAATAGACTGCGAAATCATCACTTCCTTCCGGTAACGCTAATATCGATGCGCTACACAGTTTCTGTTTCAGCAACTGGAAAGCAGATTCCTGACTCTCTCCCCATTTATACGTCGTTCCCTTATGAGTCACAGCTGTGAGGGGTTGAGCAATCTTAGAAAATCCTACGATGAACCGTCGATAGTATCCTGCCAGTCCAATAAACTATCGTATCTCACTTGGCGTCTTAGGAACCGACCAATTCTTTATCGCTTCAATTTTTTCTGGATCAACATGTATTCCTTTCTCATTAACAATATGACCCAAGAATTGCACTTCGCATATCCAGAAATCACACTTAGAAAATTTGGCATACAGTTGTTCTTCTCTAAGTAATTCCAAGATTAACCGTAAGTGCTCTCCATGTTCTTCCTTAGTCCTTGAGTAGATCAATATGTCATCGATAAAGACAATAACAAACTGATCAAGATAGGGTTTGAACATGCGATTCATGAGGTCCATGAATACCGCTGGTGCATTTGTCAACCCGAATGGCATGACCAAGAACTCGTAATGACCGTAACGTGTACGAAAGGCAGTCTTCGAGATGTCCTCCTCTCGAACTCTTAGTTGATGATACCCAGACCTTAGGTCAATCTTAGAATAATAGCTTAATCCTTGCAGTTGATCAAACAAATCATCTATACGAGGTAGCAGGTATCTATTCTTGATCGCAACCTTGTTAATTTCCCTACAGTCAAAGCACATTTGAAATGTACCATCCTTCTTCTTGACTAATAGAACTGGCTCTCCCCAGGGCGACGAGCTGGGTCGGATAAATCCTTTATCCAACAGTTCTTGGAGTTGAACAAATAATTCAGGCAGTTCGTTTGGAGCTAACCGGTAAGGTGCTCTCGCAATTGGAGCGGCTCCTGGAGTCAAATAAATTTGGAATTCGACTTGACGATGAGGTGGTAGTCCAGGCAGGTCTTCCGGAAACACCTCGGAAAACTCACGAACCACGGGGATATCCTCTATCTTCTTTTCCTCTGTCTGTTTGTCTGTGACAAGTGCCAATATGGCTAGTCTACCTTTCCATAACAACTTCTGTGCCTTCATGAACGAGATGATGCCCATCACTGCACCACTCCTATCGCCTTGGACCAAGAGAATTTCTTCACTGTTAGGAATCCGTATAACCTTCTTGTGACATATGACTTCCGATTGCATGTCAGAAAGCCAATCCATTCCGACTACTACATCGAAGCTCCCAAGTTTGATAGGCATGAGATCTATGTCGAAGGTATGACTAGCAAGTTCTATCTTGTAGCCTCTAAGGATATGTGTCACGTGAATCTGTTTACCGTCTGCTAACTCTACGGTGTACTTAGATTCTAATGTTGAAGGCATATCACTTAAAAGACTACTAAACTTAGTGGAAATAAAGCTTCTATCAGCTCCAATATCAAATAATACGGTAGCAAAACGACCATTAACTGAAAATTTACCAGTTACAGTTGTAGGGTCGTTTAGAGCCTCACCTGAGCAAAGGATGAAGGCTCTTCCTTTGGCTCCATTGTTATTGCCACCATTGTCGTTGCCATTTCCGGTGTTACTGTTATTCGCGTTGTTGTTTTTGCCATTATTGTTCCCACCATTTCCATTCCTTCTGAGCTGTGGACAATTGCACCAGTAATGGCCTTCTTTTCCGCACTCGAAGCACCCTTTTGGCGATTCTTGAGGCTGTTGAGGCTTGCTCATTAATTCACCACAGCAATCCTTCACTGCGTGTCTAACTTTACCACAACGCTGGCATTGGAAATTATCACACCTGCCGGTGTGGTGGTAATTGCATCGGTTGCATTTGGGATTTTTCCTAACATAGCCTCCTTGTCCCTGTGGTGTTGAAGCTGACTGATTATAGTTACGATTGTTATCGAACTTTCTTTGCTGTTGGTGAGGTTGGTGCTTCTGAATGTACTGTTGTTGTTGTTGTTGTTGCTGCTTGTTGGAGGATGAGCTTTTATCACCAGTATTCTCCCACTTACGTTTGTTATCGGGTACACTAGCCACTGCGCCCCACTTGGGTAATCTTCCCTGCTCTGCTCCTTGGTCGGTCAACTTATTGGCCAATCAGATAGCCTGCTGTATGGTGTCAGGATTGGAAGCAGTCACCATACTCTAAATCTCGGGCACCAGTCCACGTATGCAATGTTCAATCCTTTTGTCCATCTCATTAACCATCCCTGGGCATAGTGTGGCCAACTCATGAGTCCGTGTAGTATATTCCATAATCTCGAAACCTTGCATCTTAAGCTGCCAAAACTCAATTTCCAACTTCTGTACTTCATCACAGGGGCAATACTCCTTTCTCATCATTGCTTTGAATTCAGCCCAAGGTAAGTCATTAGCCATATCCTGGCCCAACATGTGCACCTGGGCATTCCATCAGGAGAGAGCTGTGCCTTCAAGTGTTCTAGTCGCGAACTTCACTTGGTCAGCTGGCGGACAGTTACACTTCGCGAAAACAGATTCAGTCTTCTCAAACCATCTCACTAGTCCCACAACTCCTTCAGTCCCGCTGTAGGTATGGGGCTTGCAATCCATAAAGGATTTGTAGGTACAAGGTGGGGGTCTTGTATTGACAAACCAAACATTAGTTGAGTATCCCGGATGACAACAGAGATATCGATTAGATCACTGGTATCATTTACCTGCTGGCTGTCCAGTTTATTCAGCAGCCACTGCCGCCTGAACATGTTCGTTAATCAGAGCAGCCAACTCAGCAGGAGTCATGTTGATAGCACCACCACCACGTCCACCGGCACCACGTCCACGACCACGTCCACGTCCTCTACCGCGTCCATCCATATTTCACTCTACATTCACAAATACAATAGTGAGTAACATCCAACACATTAATCTCATTGAAGTATGGTAAATAGTAAGAAATAATGAATTTGTCACAACCACAACATTTATAACAAAATAATAACCAAAGATAAATAAATTGTAAATGGTTCACAAAATATTCCATCAATGTCAAAATTTTAGTTTTTCAGTCGGGTGGGAAACAACCCTTCCCACATAGGTTTGAAAAGGAAAGAAACACTATATAGTCCAAGTCATATAAAAGTAGAATCAGTCCAACACGTCAGATCCGTCACTGTCCTCATCCATCTCTGCTAGTTCTTCTTCGGGGGATTCCTCCGGTTCCTCTTCCAGGTCTTCCTCGTCAGGGTCTACCACAGGTGCAGGGGATTCAGCAACCTGAAGTGCTGCTAGCTGTGCCTCGAGTTTGGCAAACCTGTCGTCTATCACTATATTTTGATGATCCTACGTGCCCATGCGCTCAGTGAGCATTAGCATATTGCCTGCCAAAGTATGATGTCCACCAATGGCCATCGAGAGTCGCTCTTGGAGTGTCTCTACCTGGTAGCACAATTTACGCATCTCAGATCGTAGGGCAGAGTTCTCATCAGTGAGTCCTCTAATCCGCTGTCGCTCCGTGTCCATAGTGGCCACTAAAGCTGCAAACACCTGCTCGAGAGGGATGTCCAAGGTAGGAAGAGTAGGCAATATAGAGGCTGTTGATGACCTAGTCCTAGGTCGGGTAGGAGCTACAAGTGGTACACGCTCTCTATAAGCCATACGATGTACGTAGGTGGGGTAGAAATCCCAGTTCCGCGAAGGATCGAGCTCAGGCAGTATGAAAGGCTGATCCCAGTCTATCTTGCTAGGAGGATAAGGATGTCGGGGCCAGTTAAATCCCCTATCAGGTACGGGAGAAGTAGGAGGTGACTCAGATCGTGCCGGTTCTTACCCAAATCACGGGATGAGGATGCCATGCTGTGAAGTACGTGTTACGTATGCCAATGAGTATACAGTAAAGAATAAGTGACAAGTAACTAACAAACTGTGCGATTATAGTCAAGTGTGTATGCAACCTAGTTCCCTATAACCAATGGCTCTGATACCATTCTGTCACACCCACAAAATCCATGTGCGGGGTTTTACCGCGAGGCGTGTGAACAAACCAGGATCTCAGTCATTGGTTACTCAGAACGACTCTATATGAACCAACATACCAAAATCAGAGTTTAACTTTAAAACGATGCGGAAGCATTTAATAAACCAGAAAAAGCAAAGTAAAGTAACATAATGTAAAATGCGCAAACACACGCGCCCAAAGTAGTACCAACAAAGACTTAAATGTTTAACAATCAAACCAAATACAAAATTTCCATCTTGCTGACAACTACAATGATGCTGACCCATGCACGTGCTCCTAGGCAATGGCAACCTGAACTTGAGAATAGCATACTAAAAGAGTCAACACAATGGTTGGTGAGTTCAAGAGTTTGCGTTAATCATAAGTCAGTAATAATTGCAAAATATAAGAGGTGCATTGAAATAGATGCTAATCTATATTCAAAAGTAATAATCATAGTGATTTCATGATTGAAGCTGACTATGTTTAGTTTGTTGCCTCCTGTCACGACTTACCAGGTCGTGACGATGTTTGTATTAGGACAAAGTTGCACCCGTTTGACCTCGAGTCGCACAGGTAGGGCTCGTCAGACCCCAGCAGTACTACCCAATTTTTCCCGCTAATTAACATTATTAACAATCCAAAAGTGTGTGGACTTTCATGGTATTAAGCACTATATCATACTATACACAACTCATACTAGTAAAGCGTTTGTAAAACTAGTATGTATCTCCCCCAAAAGAGAGTATGAAAAAAAGCAGGGCATAAACTCACCTGGTGTGTACAAGAAAGAACTTAAGAGCTTAACTTGAAAGAGAGAATAGATAACCTTCAGAGCTTACCTAGAACACGCAAGTACATGAGTACGAGTATACAAAACCATTATGAAACCCTAAGTGCTCTATAAGCCAAAGAACTCAAGGTTTTGGAAAAACAAGACACATTGACCCAGTTGACCCGTTTGACCTGTTGGAGACATCATTGGTGAAATTATATTCAATCAAACATGACAGTTCATCATACAAGGTTATCATACAAGCTGTTCACGTATGCCACCTCATTAGCCACATGTATTATCTAGATCATCATATAACCAGATTTTCATACAAGTCATGCAAATCTCAAGTAATCATCATGCTTAACATAGTTATACCATCACTAGTGCATCATACACAGAATCAAATCATGCACAACATGCCATGTGAAGCCACTCACGACTTCACACCCTAAATCCTGCCAATCCTACTAAGTAGGGGCCTCAGATTCGCAGGCGTGTATGACAATCATCATCACACTAATCAACAAAATTCATGCCAACCAGAACATTCAACAGTGATCTATTACAGCCCCAAACAATAGTCCTATCATAACCCATATGATCAATCACCATATATAACCACCAAGAGGTCAAATCCCCAAATAACCAAACAAGTATTCATACAACCCAAACAATTCATTCCACCATATTAGAAATCATTCATGAACATGCTAGCATGATCCTAATGTCACAAACATGCCCGAATCATCATATCCAAGATTTTGTGCAAATAAAGTTTCCTTTTTGGGAAAGTGCATCCCAAAATCTATTCTTTCATGAATTACAACACATAATCATCAATAACATACCCTATCTAGCTCATAGAGATCATAAGCATTCATCAAACACTTGCAAACCATCCAACCACAACTCTTCATACAAAATTTTTTTCTTTTTTTTGCAACGTATGAACTACATTATCAATTCTTGGATTCCTAGCACAATCATCATCATTCTAACATCCATACAACATCATAAACACCCTAGTAACATCAATTCATTATCAATCACCATTTTCATGCAATTAAAGTTACTATTATTAGTAACATATGAACAACGCATCAAAATCGCAACTTTCTTGCACAATCCACATAAACTAGCATATATACAATCTAACTAACATCACATAATCATCAAATAACCCAAAATCGACATCCAATTCATCCAATTCGAACTACAACTCTCGGCCATAACAAAATAAATGAAAAACCTATAAAAATATAACCTTTAAATCCAATGGTTTCTTGCTTGTTCTTGGTCGATTTCGCAAGTGTGTGTGTGTTTGAAGGTGAGTTGCGGCCGATCTTGGTGTTTAGGGTTAGAGTTTTTATTTTAATTAACCTAATTTAGTATAATTACCATTTAAACCTTGTAATTTGTATTTTATAAAAACTAAGCTTTTAAATACCTTTTAAAAAGGTTCTTCACTAAAATAATAAGCATATAATCTAATAATAATAATTATATGCATTATCTTTACTAGTTACAAAATACACGAATAAATATAACACATTTCCAAGTTACGCGATAAAATTCACAATTAATATTTAAATCACGTAAGCACGTAAGTACAACTTAATAATCAAATCACCAGCTAAATTATTATCTGTTTATCATTATTAATTATTATTAAGTCACCGACGTTCAACAACAACTAGTGTGTGCTCACGACACGTGTATGCAAGACTTAACGGAACTAACGGAGTTTGGTAACGGAAAATTACCGGATGTCACATTATCCCCATGTTGAAAGAATTTTCATCCCGAAAATTGCGTTACATGGTAATACATGAATCCAGCAACCAACAACTCTGATACCATTTTGCTGAATCAATATTTCAGATTCAATGAGCCTGGATCTTAGGATTCATCATGTTCAGATCTGAAAATTCAAAATTAAGATGGGTGTGTGTGTGAATCAAAGAACAAAAGAGGCAGATGATAATAAGTAGATGATTTCATTGATGTTGATGAACAAGTTACAATGAAAAATCAAATACGAAGATGGATGTAGATGAAACCCACCCAAAGGAGAGGATTTCTCCTTGGGTGCTGATTCACACCATCAGAAACACACACACAAGAACCACTCTTGCAAAAATGCACAAGTGGGTCTATTTATACTATTATTACATCAAGACCTAATTTTGACTTTTCCAATTGGTCTTGATGTGGACTTTGTCTTGTATTTGTTTTTCTTCTATTTATCAACTTGGTTTCTGAACTTGTACAATGAGATCTCCAGTCGGCTCTGATTATCATTTTGGTAAGCTTTAGTTTATTCAATTGTTGAACCCAATAATACCCCCCCTAAACTGATGCTTGATTTTTGATCATTTTCATTGTTTTAAATGACTTTTACATCTTGAACATTGGATTTGATTTCCACATTTTCATGGTTTGGTTCCCCTGTTCATCGTGGTCAAATTAGGGTTTGAAACTCCCCAGCCTTAGTTGTACCTGAACTACCCCCTATAGCCATCATCCTCTTCTAGGCCATACATCTCTTTCCCTGAGACACCCAGGTCTCAACAAGCTCAACACACTCCCTTCTAGGAGAGTTATGCTTTTGTTTCAGGGAATGAGCACTCTAGAGATTTTCAATACTGTTTTGATGATCTAGAGTGTTTCAGCCTATATGATGTTGAATACATGGACATTGTCCAACAAATGGCTCTATTAACCTACAGAGCAAAGAAGTTCTTTAAAAGAACTAGAAGGCAGTTTCTGTAGAACCCAGCCAATAGCAAATTTGGGTTTGACAAGAGCAAGGCCAAGTGCTATAACTGTAATCAGCTTGGTCATTTTGTTAGGGAATGTAAAGCTCCAAGATCTAATCCTGGAGCAGCTCAAGCCTCCTAACATCCTGCTCCCTTAAAGGCTACAACCAAACCCACTGAGCCACAAACTGCTGCTGTTGCTCAAGAGGTTGATTGGAGCTTTATGGTGCAAGATGTCACTCCTGCTCAAGCTCTCATGGCTGAAACGAAAGACACTAAGGTATATGAACATCTCTATACTCTAGCATGTATTGCTAGGATTATATTATATCAGGACTACAACATGGAAACTAGATCTGATATTGAGTCTTTAAATATCCTAAAATCTGATTTTAAGAGAGCAGAATCTGACTATAAATTCAAAATTGAAGAGTTAGAGAAAACTATGTCCTCTTTAAAACATGAACATACCAACTGTAGGACTCAAATAAAAGATCTAATATCCAAGTTGACTGAAGCTCAAGCCCAGCTAGTCATAGCTGAGGCTAAAGTAGAGAAGTATGCTATTCCAGAGCAAAACTTCAACACTATTATAACATCATCCTCCCACTCCAAGTCAAAACAAAAGTGGGTTGGGAACCAATGAAATTACTCCACCACACTCTCTTGTGTGTATTAGATAGCCAAGATGTGGTACTGATGAGCAAGAGGTTCCAACTGCTGACCCACTACCTAGTGAGCAGAAGAATGATGCAATAATGGAAACCACCACAGAGAAGGATAAGGTAGAAAACCTCATCCCCACAGCTGATAAACCCTTGACCACCAAAGCAAGAAAGAACCACATCAAGGCAGCAAGAAAAACTGCCAAAAAGGTGGAGGCTAAGATAAAAACAGACCCAAGGCAAAAAGGTATATTCATCTCAGCTGGATTCCAGGTGGTTGGAAGTTCTGATTTAGGAAATGAGAGTAGTACCAGCACTCCTGTCCATCTGAAGGATCAAAAGCTAAACAGAAAGGCTGTTGAAGAAAAGAAGAAGTGCAAGAAACAACAGCCCACATGTCCCACCAAGATTAACATTGAGTGCATAATCTGTGGCCTGCATAACCACATGGCTAAAGATTGTTACTACAATCCAGCAAGCACGCATTATGCAACCAATGTTAAGAAAGAAGGAGTTAAGGATGGTTTCACATTTGGACCTTACCATATGGTCCAAGTGTTAAGGAAATCAAATCTTGTTTATGAAGCCAAGTTGCTTTTGGAAGAAAGTCATTCTTCCGAAAGAAAAATAGCTTTGGAAGACAAGCCAAAAAACAAACATAAAAACAAAAACAGTTCCTTGAAACCTTCCAAGGAGAAGGTTGCTTTGGAAGAAAAGGTGGTGAAGACTCCTTTCAAAAAGAAAGAAGCTTCGGAAGCAAGTCATGCTGCACAAGCCTCCTCAGGCTCATCAACACAGGTCAACCATAGGACAGAATGGAAGACCAGAAAAGATGTTCTAACCCAAGCCTCTTCTTCACAAACTATAATTGAGCCCCCATGCATACAATTTGGTTTAGTTATATCATCTGCATTGGAAGAACCCAAGACCAACAAGGCTTGGGTTTTCAACAATAACTAATCATTTCACCTTATATGTTGGGACATCCATATGACAAGAATAGAAATGTCATGATTGTGGATAGTGGATGCTCTAGGCACATGACAGGGAACAGATATCTCCTATAATAATTTGAACATTTTGATGGAGGTCCTGTTTAGTTTGGAGGTGAAGCCGGAGGATACATTTCTGGTAGAGGTAGTGTATCCAATGGTAAATTAAACATTGACAAAGTGAACTTTGTCAAACAGCTTGAACACAATCTCTTGAGTGTTTCTCATTTCTATGATCAAAAGCACCAAATGCTTTTCATAGAACATAAGAGCATTATCCTCAAACCCGGGATGATAATTCCTCAGGAATTAGTGCTTCTTAGATCTTATAGGAGAGGGGATATGTACAAGCTTGATATGAACAATGCTTCTCCACTGGGTGAAGTATCACGCTTTCTTTCCAAAGCTAATGGTGATGAGTCAAATCTTTGGCATAAAAGAATATGCCATGTTAATTTTAAAACCATGAATAAACTAGTTAAAAATAATTTGGTACATGGTATGCCAAAAAAGGAATTTTTCTGTAAAGAAAACTGTGTTGCTTGCCTGAAAGGAAAGCAGCACAAGGTTTCTTACAAATCCAAAGAAGTTAACTCCATCACCACTCCATTACATTTAATGCACATGGATCTTTTTTGTCCCACAATTATAATGAGCATTGGAAGGAAATCATATTGCCTTGTGATTGTTGATGATTTTACAAGATTCACATAGGCATCCTTTTTGAGAACTATAAATGAAATGGCAGAAACTTTAAAATCTTTTATTCTTAAAATTGAAAATCAAAAGGATCACAAGGTAAAAATCATTAGAAGTGATCAAGGGACTGAGTTTAAGAATCAAGTTCTTGACTCATTCTACAACTCAAAAGGGATTGCTAAACAATACAGTGCTCCTAGAACTCCTTAACAAAATGATGTTGCTGAGAGGAGGAACACGAAACTTATTGAGGCTGCAAGAACCATGTTAGCTGATTCAAAGCTGCCTCTAACTTTCTAGGTAGAGGCAATCAGCACTGGATGCTATGTACAAAAGAGGGTTCTCATTATTAAGCCCCATGGAAAGACCCCTTATGAGTTATGGAACAAGAGGCCACCGTTCATTGGCTTTCTTAGGTCCTTTGGCAGCAGGTGTACCATACTCAACATAAAAGACAATTTAGAAAAAATTGCTGAAAAATCAGATGATGCTACCTTTGTTGGATATTCCTCAACCTATATTGCTTATAGAGTGTATAAAATTAAAAATCAACAATTTAAGGAATCGTCCAATATTGTTGTTAATGAGCACAGTCCTTGTGTTAGAGGGAATGGACCTGATCATATCTTTAATCTATAGTTGTTTCCAAACTATTCTAAACCATCTTGTGAGAATGTTTTAGCTGGAACAGGACCTCAAAGTGACATCTATGAAGATCAAATGTTTGAGTTACCCAGACCTATTCCCAGTTCTCCAAGATGAATTGAAGAACAAGCCCCCACTACTAGAAGTCGTGAAAGCTTGAACATCTCAGGAAATCATGGAGCTTTAACAAGTTGTCAGCCAACTGAGCCTCAAAACTCATCAGCTGACAACTCCAACATTTAACACCAAGCTGATGAAGATAGTAATTTGGATGAATAGAAAACTGTTGATACTACTTTTCAGAAGAATATCATTGATGCTGTCACTCATTCATTCAATCAGTCCTCATTGAATGAATGTGAGACATCAGCTGGTCATGGTGTTCAAAACCCTAAGTAAAATTTCTCAAATTTGGATCTATCTATGCAACTAGATGTGATCCCTAGGCTCAGGATACACAACATTCATCCAGCTAAGAACATCATTAGGGATGTCTTTGAAGGTGTGAGAACTAGCAGTCAGACCCACAATAGGAATGTCTGCTTGTACTCATATTTTCTCTCTCAAATGGAACCAAAGAAGGTGGAAGAAGCCCTAAAGGACAATAATTGGATTGAAGCCATGTAAGAGGAGTTGCTTCAGTTCAAGAGGCAAAAGGTATGGAACTTATGTCTATTGCCACCTGGGCAAGTCCCCATTGGCACCAAGTAGGTGTTCAGAAATAAGAAAGATGATAGAGGTTTGATCATCAAGAAAAGGGCAAGACTTGTCACTCAAGGATACACACAGGAGGAGGGAATAGATTACACTGATGTCTTTGCACCTATTGCAAGACTTGAGGCTGTGAGAATCTTCCTTGCTTTTACAGCATCCAAGAACTTCAATGTTTATCAACTTGATGTCAAATTTGCATTTTTATATGGGGATATTGATAGTGAAGTCTACGTGTGTCAGCCACCTAGATTTGAAGACCCAGAGCACCCTAACTATGTGTACAAACTGGATAAAGCTCTCTATGGGCTACATCAAGCACCTAGGCTATGGTATGAGACCCTTTCTCAGTTTCTTCTTAGATATGGCTACGCTAGAGGCACCATAGACAAGACATTGTTCATAAATAAGTTTGGGAAGGACGTGCTGCTTGTTCAAGTCTATGTTGATGACATCATATTTGGTTCCTCAAATGACCAAATATGCAAAGACTTTGAAAGCATCATGAGAAAGAAGTTTGAGATGAGTCCAATGGGAAAGATGGATTTCTTCCTTGGGGTTCAAGTGAAGAGATTGAAGAAGGGTTCTTTATCAATCAATCTAAGTATGTCAAGTACATCTTAGAAAGATTTGAGATGAAAGATTGTAAGCTAGCTAAGATACACATACCCAGAAATCATAATCTTTGTCCTGATTCTGAGGGGGAGGATACTGATCAGCATTAGTATAGGGCAATTATTGGATCTTTGATGTATCTCACTACAAGTAGACCTGATATCATGTTTGCAACCTGTATCTGTGTAAGATATCAGGTTGCTCCCAAGGTGTTTCAACTAATTATTGCCAAGAGAATTTTTAGATACCTTAAAGGAGCTCTCAAATTGGGTTTTTAGTATCCTAAGAATAAGGATTTCAATCTCCATGGATACACTAACAGTGATTATGGTGGCTGCAACATCAACAAGAAATCTCCTGGCAATGTAAGTAGCAATCATGTGTCTCAACATCAACTGCTGAAGCTGAATACATTGCTGCTACGAGCTGCTATACTCAACTGCTATGGATTCAAAATCAGATGCTAGACTATGGTTTCAACTTCATGCAGACTCCTATCCACATAGACAACAAGAGTGCTATTTCTATCACAGAAAATCCGGTCAAGCATTCGAAGATAAAGCATATCGCCATCAGGTATCATTTCTTTAGAGATATTCATGAGAAAAATCTAATAAAGCTAGTTAAAGTGAATTCAAATGAATAATATGGTGACTTGTTCACCAAAGCCTTTGATGAACAAAGATTTAAGTATTTAATTACAGCTATTGGGATGATTAACATTGACTAGTTCTTTTCTTTTTAACAACCTTTTTAAATTATGTCTTGCCTATATTGTCTAACTACAATCTAAGCCCTATTACAAAAAGGCGTTCTTCCAAAATCTAAGTACAAATACTTCCGAAGAGAAATTTACCCTCGGAAGAAATCTTTATTCTTCTTCCGAAGGAAAATTCCTCTTCCTAAATATTATCTTCCAAAGATTTTTTTGCCTCGGAGGAACAATTGATCATAGATCAAATTTACTTCCGAAGCTTACTAATTACTTTTCTCGGAAGAAGATTGTACTCTCGGAAGCAAACTTGTCATTGAAACATGCTTTGCTTTCGGAAGTAAAAATGACTTCAGAAGACAATATTAAGAAACACATGTGCTTTCTCTCGGAAGTAAGTTTACCTTCGGAAGAACATCTTTACTGTGTAACGGAAATCTTTGGGCCCCACTCTGTGAAAAGTAAAATTTTAGTGATGATTGTCAGAATATTTTAAATGTTTTATCTTACTTCCTCTGTCAAATTGAAACCTAAACTATCCTTTCACCTTATCGGTTTACTTTTTCACCCCCATTTAAAATTTCTGACTCTCTCTTTTTACTTTCTTTACCATAGCAAAAGCCCTAAATTACCACCATCTTCTTCACTCACTCTAAAATTTATTCAATCCTACCATACTTCTTAACAATGGCACTAAATCCCCAACATAATTAGGTCGCCATCCTTGACTCTTCGAAGGATGCCGACTTCGCTTCTATAATCCAATTTATGTCCCAATCGGGATACTTCACAGCCCTCACTGTTAACCTCATCATGAAAAATGATGAAACCTACCAAGTGTTGAATATATATAAGTGTAAAAATTCTTAGGCACATAAGCACTGTGAAGGCACATGAAGCTAAGTTTCATACTAAATCTTCAGACGCATGAGCACTGTTCAGGCGTAAGAAACTTGTTGAAATGCCTAACACACTTACTTTTTCAATTATTGGATTGATTAAGGTACAATTAGATATGACATTATGTAAGTCACACTTAAACTTAGAGAGCTCAACTCTCGTCAAGATATGCAAGAAAGCACTTTTCTCAACTTATTAACCTGACATATACTTATAACCAGATCTCATGTGTAGGTTATGCACATTGGCATCTTTTGCATCAAGTGAGAATATCCAGGTCAGTAATGACTTACAACAAAGGATATCTTGTCACTTCACGTCTATGATGACTCATAACAGAGAAGTGAATAGATGCTTTAAATAATAAGAGCTCATGGTTATTCATATAGCCACCAGGTGTGAGTTTGTGACTTCACAAGCAATCAATTTGAGAAGCCAACACTACTTATTGGTACTAATATGGACAAACATGAACACATGATTGATTTAGTTTAATCATAAGAATTTACTTTTTCACTATAAGTGCATGAGCTTACCTACACATCATACCTGATCACGTCAGACTTTAGTAGCGAGAGACGTATGGAACTGATCAGAACTAATGTATCTATCATTTCTCACAAATTGCAAAGATAGATTCAGTCCTAAATAATTAACTAACAAATAAACCCTATTTTTATGGGTTTTTGTATTATAATTTTCTCTTTTGATTTTGCAATTTTCTATTTTTGTATTTGCTTTTTCTTTTTCAATTGAACATGCACACACAATATATACAATCAGACAGTTAACTTTGACAATTTTCTCTATAAATCTTCTTATTCAGCTAAGGGAGACTTCTTTTCATTTTTATGATCCATACTACTCAATTACTTAAAACTAGTTTTAAACATGGTTAATAAGTCCAATTGACTCAACCAAATACTCAAAAAACCTAGTAAAAAGGATTTTGTAAATAGGTCAGCCAACTGTTTTTCAGTCGTAATTTGAATAAAATGATTAAACTTTTTTCAGAGATATCTTTGAGAAAATGATATCGAATTTTGATATGCTTTGTTTTTGAGTGCTGAACAGGATTAGCTGTAATAAACATAGCAGTAGTGTTATCAATGTAAATAGGAGTTTTAAGAAAATAGAACCCGTAATCCAGCAGTTGGTTTTGTAACCAAAGGATTTGAAAACATCCTATAGAAGCAGCTATGTACTCAGCTTCTGTGGTTGAAATGGTGAAATTTGTTTGTTTCTTACATTGCCACTAGACTAATCTGGGACCTTAAACCTGACAACCACCTGTCGTAGATTTACGATCTTGGCAACATCCTCCATAATCATTATCTGTATATCCATGTAACTCGAAGTTTCCTTCATAAGGATACCACAACCCTAAAGCCAGTTTTCCTTTGAGGTACCTGAATATTCGTTTAATAGCGATTAGGTGAGATTCCTTCGGGTCAGATTGGTGCCTGGCAAAGACACAAACAACATACATTATATCAGGTCTAGATGCAGTAAGATACATCAAAGATCTGTATAGAGTTTGGTCAACTGATTTTCCTTTCTGACAGGTTTAGTCTTGGTATTTACGTCAGCTGGAGTTTTGATGGATTGACAATCTTGCAGTTTAAATTTCTTCAAGAGTTTTTCAAGGAATTTCTCCTGATTAATAAAAATTCCATCTACAGACTGCTTCACTTGAAGACCAAGGAAAAAGTTAATTTCTCCCATAGAACACAATTGGAAACGAGACTTCACGATTTCTTCAAATTCATTACACAATTTTGGACTTGTAAAACAGAACATGATATCATCAATATACACTTGAACACATAAGAGATCATTAGCGTCCTTCTTTATACACAAAGTAGGATCAATTTTCCCTCGCGTGTATCCATGCTGGATCAAATGTTATGATAATGTTTCATACCAAATTCTAGGAGTTTGATGAAGACCATACAATGCTTTACTAAGCTTGTACACACGATGAGGATATTCTGAATCTTTGAAACCTGGAGGTTGCTTGACATACACATCATCAGTGATTGGTCCATATAAGATAGCACCTTTAACGTCCATCTGATACACCTTGAATTGCATGTATGATGCATAAGCCAGGAAGACAAGAATTGATTCAAGTCATGCAACTAGAGCAAATACTTCATCGTAATCTATTCCTTCTTCTTGGGTGTAATCTTGTGCAACGAGTCTCGCTTTGTTGCGAACAACAATTCCCCGATCGTCTGACTTGTTTCTGAACAACCATTATGTGCCTATGGCATTTTCTTCTTTAGGTAAATTCACAAGCTTCCATACTTCATGTTTATCGAATTGCAATAAGTCTTCTTACATTGGGTCAATCCAACTATTGCCCTTTAATGCTTTGATGATGTTTTTAGGAACAATTTGAGATAGAAAACACGAGTATAAGAAGAGGTTTGCTTGTTCTGATTGACTTCCCGTCGTTCTCTCATTCAATGGACCGATAATCTGAGATGTAGGATGGTTCTTGTGAATACGAGACGTAGTAATCTCATTTCCTTGAACATTAACATCCAGATTAGATGGGTTCAAGTCGGAAAGTTGATACAATAAGTTCGAAGTATGTGGATTGAAATTAGGAACTTGAGGTGAGTTGATAAAGTAATCAAGATTATCATTAACAACTACGTCATCAGAAACCAATGATGTTCCGAACTCAGGTTGTACAATTTCAAGACCATCATTAGGAATTGGTTGTGAAACATTAGGATTTTCAAAAACGGGATGTTCTTATGCTTGTTGAGATTGGGATTGATCATGAGATTCAAAGCGAAATATAAAATCTTTAACAAATGAAAAGAATGGATAATCTGGGCTAGAATCATCCATATCATCATAATCAAAATCATCACTGAATGATCCGAGATCTCCTCCTTGTTTCTTTTTCTCACCTGGGGAGTTAAACAAGTTTGAATTAAAAGAGTTTGACAAAGAATCTAAATCAAACAACCAAGCTGGACCATTTGCAACTGATGGATAAGAGTTTTCAAGAAATTTAACGTTAAAAGTTTCAAGAATAACATTCGTCCTAGAGTTATAAACTCTAAAGGGTTTTGAAACCGACGAATATCCAACAAAAAATCCATCATCAGATTTTGCATCAAATTTTCCTAGCTGGTCACTTGAATTTAAAATCAAAACTGGACAACCAAAAGATTTAAAAAAATCTATATTAGGTTTCCTATCAAACATCAACTCATAAGGAGTTTTCTGTTTATCTTTCACAAGCAATGAATGATTCTGTACAATGCATGCAGTGGATATGGCTTCATCCTAGAAAGTAATTGGAATCTTTACATCTGCTAACATAGAATGTGCGGCCTCAATCAAAGTTCTATTTTTCCTTTCAGCAACTCCATTTTGTTGTTGAGTTCTAGGAGCACTGAACTGATGAGCAATTCCTTTTTCTGCACAAAACATGTCAACATTAGAATTTTTAAATTCAGTTCCATTATCACTTTTGATAATTTTCACCTTTTGTTCTATTTGATTTCTACTTTAATGATGAATTCTTTTAACAGTTCAGCAGTTTTAGATTTAGCATGCAAAAAGAAAACCCATAAAAATCATGTAAAGTCATCAATGATAACTAAACAATAAGATTTCTTTCCAATACTCTACACATTTGTTGGTCTGAATAAATCCATATGCAACATCTGGAGAGGCTTGGAATTTGAGTTTATCAGCTTAGGCTTATAAGATTCTCTGTGTTGCTTTCCTTTTAAACATGTTGTGCAGTGATCTGTTGTAGCAAACTTCTTTGTTGGAAGACCTACTACATGATTTCCTGCTACAAGCTTGTTCATGTTCTTGAAATTGGAATGCCCGAGACGTCTATACCATAACTGGTTTTTGACATTTGATGCTTGAGCAATTAAGCATGTTGTTTTTGTAGATGAATCTACTTGAGACATATCTAACTTGTATACATCTCGATCTCATGCAGCTTTAACAACTACTCATTCTTTACTTATCTGAAAACCTAGCTTCAAAATATAACAAAAAGAATCATCAAATAAAACAGAGTAAGATTTGTCACAAATTTGGGAAACACTTAATAGATTAAAGTTCAACTGTGAACAATAGTTGACTTTATCAAAGCTAATAATTCCATTGGACACTGTTCCTTCGCCTGTTATTTTACCACCTGCATCACCTCCGAATGCAACATGAGTGCCATCTTTTAACTTAATATCTTGAAGCAAGGCTTGGTTGCCTGTCATATGCTGGCTACACCCACTATCAACATACCACATGTTAATAGGTCTTCTTGGGCGCACCTGCATTTCAAAGAGATTTAAGTTGAGTTATCAACCCAAGCCTATATGGTCTTGGGCTTGCCAAATTTATCAACAATGGTAAACTGTTTAAAATGAAGATTATTCAAATGAGGCTTCTTTTCCTGTTTAAATTTACCAATTCCATTTCCGACAAATTTTTTATTATCTTTAATTTGCATAGTGTGTAAAGCATGGTAATATTTTTCAAGATCATCGTCAAGGTAATTCAAACCATCATAAGAAACATTTTTAGAAAAATTTTGATTACCAAACTTTGCATTGTTCATTCTCACAGATCGTGAAATGAATTTTCCTTGATTATAATTCTTTGTTTTCACAGCATAAGAATCATCACAATCAGAATCAATCCTTCGAAAAGATCTCAAGCCTAAGGAAGGTTGTTTTGTCAATCTTTGAAAACCAACAATTTGACTTCTTTGAAATTGTGGATTGACATATCCATTCCATGACGAGTTCCTTCGGAAGTAGCAATTCTCAGTTTTGTGTTTTCTTTCATCACAAATGGTACAATACTTATTGAAATAACAATCAGCTGTTGAATGGTTTTTCATTTCACAAATATGACAGTACTTGTTAAAGAAATATTCATCAGTCTTATGATTGTACATATCATATATTTCACAGTACCATTGTTGAAATTTAAACAACTGTTGATTAACTTTAGATGTGGAAGCCCCATTTGATCCTTGTTTTGATTTAGGAGTTGCAAAATTAATCTTTTGTTTTTGAGTTGAGAGTTTGTTCTTTTGAAATTTGGGTTTTGACTTTTGTTCATTAACACCATTCCTAGACACCTTAGATACAAATCATTTGTTAACAGTGGAAGACTTTGGACCTGAACCTGTTTTCAGATCAGAGTTAGATTTTTTCTTTGAATTTGATTTGATTTCTGGAATAGTGTTCATATCAAAAGTACCCACAGACACAAACTTCACTGGTTTAAACTGATTAGATTGATTTGTTCTTTGATTTTGATTTTTATTCTGAGAGGATTTAGCTTTAGCATTTTTCCTTCTCCTTTTCTGGTTTCTTGATCTTGATGATCTCTGCTTACTTTGTGATTGAACATCTTCAGTAAAAGACTCTTTTGTATTTTCTTTATCTTTTTGTTCTTTCTGCCATTTGATGAAGTCTGGATTGTTTAATCTGTAAGAAAACAAATCTTCAGATGTTACTTCATCTTGTTTTGCTTTCTCTTTATTCTTTGGGTTTTGTTTGTCATTCTTTACAATGACTTCTTCAACAACATACTCTTTAGGAACAAACATTTTCTTATTCTTTCGTTGTGTTTCGTAAGATTTAACTTTCACTGGATGACCATTTTTAATTTTTTCAGAATCTTGTTCCTCAAATATCTCAACATTAGTTTTCTCTTCATCATAATCGGAATTATTTTTCTTATTTTGAAAGGCTTTTAGCTTATGTAACACCCCGAATTTTATTAAAAAGAAAAGAAAATAAAATTATAAAGAAAGAAATGAGGAATAACACAAGTTGAAGGACTAAAGTTATGCAAGATGCAAACTTTAATATTATTATGTTTGAAAGAGTGGGCATGGCCACCCACTACCCACTTTCCTGTTCTCGGCTTTGGAAGAAGAAAGGGGAAGAGAAGAAAACTTCATAGGTTTTAGAGAAAGAAGAAGAAAAAGCTACGAAAGGTGAGTTTTCTTGGGTTAATGTCTGGTTTCAACCGAATTTTCAGCTTCTAAGCCGAGATTTGTGGTGCTAAGTGCTTGATTTCGTGGGTCTTAGGAGCTGAATTTGCAGGTGGAGGTGTGTTACTCGAAGGTTGCTGTAGGTGAGTTTCTAGATGCCCTCCTTTAACTGATTTTTGAAGTGTTTGGGGCTATTATGCATACCGAACAAAAGATTTTTAAGTAACCGTGAGTTTTTTAGCATGTTGTTTGATGGTGCTCTGTTGTGGTATGTTTTTAAGGTTGTTTTTGGGGTTATGTTTGATGTTTAGCATGTTTTAGTGTTTGTAGCACGGTAGATTTATGTTAAGATGCGCTAGACCGATGTTTGGGGGTGGTTTATAGAATTTGTTATATTTTAGATTGTTGGTCATGCGCCCAGAATGTTCCCATGCGCCTGAAATTGTTTTCATATGCCTAACTTACCTCATGCACCCAAGATCATATGCCCAAATAATAGTCATGCACCCAGCATGATGCTCATGCGTCTAACTGTAGGCCATGCACCCAAACAGTGGCCCATGCGCCCAGAGTTGCCCATGCGCCTAAGTGTTGGCCATGCGCCCCAACAGTGGCCCATGCGCCCAGAGTTGCCCATGCGCCTAAGTGTTGGCCATGAGCCCCAACGGTGCCCATGCGCCCAGAGTTTCTCATGCGCCTAAGTTTTCATGCGCCCCAGCAATGCCCATGTGCCTAAGCAGGACTCATGCGCCTGCATAGTGGTAATACGCCTAGGCTGTTTTCCTTAGAATTTTTATGCTCATGCGCCTAAGATGTTCAACTATTCTTCATTATGGACTTAGGGTTTTCTGAGGATTTTACAGGGTAGTTGGTTAAGATAGGTTCTGTTGTGATGTGATGGCCCTGGCTTGGTGTGTTATGCATGTTTGTGTGATGTGTTATCTTTCCATGATTAACGGATTTTAAAATGTATGTATTACATTATGTAATACGTTATGTTTTATGTTATGACTTTACGTGGTATGACGTATGAATGTACGTAAAGTATTATGTAACGAAAGTGGAAGATAACAAATGATAAGTATGGAAGTAACGGATGATGAGATCCTTGTCATGAACCCCGATACTATGTCAGTCTTCGGACATGAGTCAGGGGTTTGTTTACAGGCCCCGGCACAGTATCAGTCTTTGGACGTGAGTCGGGGGTATTGCATGAGACACGATGGCATGTGAAAGAGATGAGGTCTTGTTGCTCGCCCCGGTACTGTGTCAGTCTTCGGACATGAGTCTGAGGTTTATTTATAGGCCCCGGCACAGTATCAGCTTTCGAGCACGAGTCGGGGGTGTTGCACACGAGATGGGATCCTTGTCGCGTACCCCGGTACTGTGTCAGTCTTTGGAACACAAGTCGGGGGTTTGTTTACAGGCCCCGGCACAGTATCAGCTTTCGAGCACGAGTCGGGGGTATTGCATGTGGCAGGATTCGGAGGATAGTAAGTTTGTATTGTTTAATGATGAACGATCATGAAGATAATAATAATTATTATCAATATGTACATATGATGTGTGATCACGAACGAATGTGAAGGTTATCTTTTAACGAAAGTAAAGTATTTTTATTTATAAAACTAGAGCTCACTCAGCGTCACTGACTTTTTGTATGCATAATAGTTGGCAGGTATTTTGTTGATGCTGAGGAGTTACAGGCATGGATGCATAAGCTACTGGAGATGTTTTGAGGCTGGCATCCATATTTTTAATATGATCCTGTATTTTGAAATGTAAATGAATGATATAACTTAATGATATGTTTTAAATTATTAATGAAAGTTTTAAATTCCACTGCAAAAGTAATGTATGTTTTAAATATTTTATGCGATGACGGTCCAGCTGTAAGCGTCCCGGGAACGGGGCCTTACAAGTTGGTATCAGAGCCAAAGTTTAAAAGAATTGGGTAAATATTTTCCAAACCTAAACTGAGAATGGGACGAAAGGAAAGGGATGTCAGTCCTAGTAGCTACGTGCCTGCAGGTAAAGGCTTTATGTAAACATTTTATGTAAGTTAATAAAAAAGGAATTATGTGCGCGTGTTATGTGGTTTATGTGGTTTTGTGTAGATTTAGATACTGATGTAGTCAGGATAGGAAATGCTTGGGGGATGAAGAGTAAAGTAAGTGGCTAATCACAACTGGCCACTGTAATTAGGGACTTACTATACTTGACATAATATGAGCTATTACCTTGAATGACCGTGTCGGTGTTTGAATTTTGTAGTGTTTAGATGGCTGGAGTTAGGTCTTCTGAGGCTTCACGAGGTGGAGGTCAGGGTGGACATGGTGTTAGATCGCGTATAACGAGGAGCAGGGCTAAGACTGCTGAGACGGCTCCTGAAGAGCCAGAGCTCCGTCACCAGGATGGTGAGGACGAGAGTGCTAATCTGAGAGCCTCAATGAAGGAGACAGTGGTTGAGGAGGTTCATCAGGTCATGCAGACGATTCTGCCGACTATAGTGACCGAGGTTATTAGAGCTATGAAAGAGGATTAGAGGAAGGAGGCTGAGAAGAGGAAGACCGCTAGACAAGGAGGCGAGGAAGGAGGTTTAAGGGGAAGGGAACAACGAGAGACTGATATGGTTGTCTCCAGTAATGATGAGGAGGAGGAGGAAGCTGTGCAGAAAACTGTGAAGGGATGCAGCTACAGGGCATTCCAGAGATGCAAACCCCCAACTTTTGATGGGAATGGAAGTGCTACTGCTGTTCATTGTTGGGTGAGGGAGATGGAGGCGGTACTGGACATTAGCGAGTGCGGCAAGGATCAGAAGGTGAAGTTTGCTACCCACTCATTTGTGGATTCAGCCTTGTGCTGGTGGGACAACATTGTTCAAGCCGAGGGTACCAGGGCAATCAGGAGGATAAGATGGAATGAGCTGAAGAGGGTGGTAATTAAGGAATTTTGCCCTCATAGAGAGCTTGACAAAGTTGAGAGAGAGTTCTTGCAGTTGGAGGTGGGAACGATGACGCACCAAGAGCACACCACAAAGTTCAACGAGATGACAAGACTGGTGCCAGATCAGGTGACACCTCTGTCACGAAAGATCAAGAGGTACATTCAAGGTCTGTTGGCAGATATCCGTAGACATCTGATCGCTGCCCGGCCAGGTACGTTTAGGTCGGTGGTCTACCTAGCGGGGAGCCTGTATGACGAGCGAGAGGCGGTGGCGATAGTGGATGAAGAGGAGGAGGGGGGCTATGTCAAGAATGGGAATAGAAGGCGGGATAATGATGGTGGATTTATGGCTGGAGGTAAGACGATGAGGGTCGATGATCGGAAAATGAGAACAGGGAGGGAAGAAGCATGCAAGAAGTGTGGTAGAGGCCACGAGGGGGAGTGCAGGTGGGGATCGAACATCTGCTTCCAGTGTGGGAAAGAGGGCCTTAGGGCGAGGGATTATCACATGGCTAGATGTTACAGATGTGGTGAGACTTGACACGTGAGCAAAGACTACAAGAAGTCGAGGGCAGAGAGCTCCGGGGCAAGGAAGGGGAGCAGAGGATGAAGGTCAGAGCACTCGCTATGACCTGGAAGAGGCTTGAGCGGACTCCGACATGACGTCAGGTACGTTTCTGGTAAATTAAATTTTACATCTGTGCTTTGATTGTGGTGCTAGTAGTAGTTTCATTCCTGCTGCCTTTTGTGATAAGTTGCACGTTAGGAGTAGGAAGGTCAGTGAGCCCTTCGATGTAGAAATTGCTATTGGTAAGTCCACTAGGTTACCTGATGCCCTAGAGGATTGTGTGGTAGAGTTGGATGAGCATGTGTTTCCTGCTAGACTGTTCAGGACGGACGTAGGTAGTTTGATACGTGCCTTGGGTAGAATTGGCTAGCAGCCTATGAGGCAAACACCTAGTGTTGCAAGAAGGGGGTTTGATCAACCTCGCCTGACAAGAGTTCGGTGCCGACCTACGGCGATGGAGTAATGATGAATGCCTCATCTAGGAAAGTGGATCATCTGATTCCGAAAGCAAAGGAAGCTAATACCGAGGTGTATAGGGCTTTTCCGAATCATCGCTCGAACAAGAGGGGTGGTCTACAGGTTGGAGCTACCCGATAAATTAAGTGGAATTCATCCGACGTTCCATGTATCTCGTCTGAGAAAGTGCTCAATCTAGGAGGATATGGTAGTGCCACTAGAGGATACCGGGGTGGACGAACGACTCAACTACGTGGAACAACCGGTGGCCATTACTGATAGAAGGGAGAGACGGACTAAGGTGAAGGGTGGTTTCATTTGTGTGAGTACAGAGGAGCCCAAAAGGGGTCTAAGCCTACGTATAAGATCAAGGAAGAGATGAGACAACATTACCAGCAACTATTCTAGAAGCGACAGGTTTCAGGGACGAAACCTATATAAGGGGGGTGGACTTGTAACACCCCGGATTTTATTAAAAAGAAGAGAAAATAAAAGTATAAAGAAAGAAATAAGGAATAACACAAGTTGAAGGACTAAAGTTGTGCAAGATGCAAACTTTAATATTATTGTGTTTAAAAGAGTGGGCATGGCCGCCCACTACACTGCCATACCCACTTTCCTGTTCTCGGTTAAGGAAGAAGAAAGGAGAAGAGAAGAAAACTTCACCGGTTTTAGAGAAAGAAGAAGAAAAAGATGCGAGAGGTGAGTTTTCTTGGGTTAATGTTCAGTTTCAACCGAATTTTCAGCTTCTAGGCCGAGATTTGTGGTGCTAAGTGCTTGATTTCGTGGGTTTTAGGAGCTGAATTTGCAGGTGGAGTTGTGTTGCTCAAAGGTTGCTGCAGGTGAGTTTCTAGATCCCTTCCTTTTACTGATTTTTTAATTGTTTGGGGGTATTATGCATACCAAACAAAAGATTTTTAAGTAACCGTGAGTTTTTCAGCATGTTGTTCGATGGTGCTCTGTTGTGGTATGTTTTTTAAGGTTGTTTTTGGGGTAATGTTTGATGTTTAGCATGTTTTAGTGTTTGTAGCATGGTAGATTTATGTTAAGATGTGCTAGACCGATGTTTGGGGATGGTTTATAGAATTTTTTATCTTTCAGATTGTTGGTCATGTGCCCAGAATGTTCCCATGCGCCTGAAAATGTTTTCATACGCCTAACTTACCTTATGCACCCAAGATCATGCGCCCAAATAGTAGTCATGCGCCCAACATGATGCCCATGCCTCTAAGTGTAGGCCATGCGCCCAAACAGTGGCCCATGCACCCAGAGTTGCCTATGTGCCTAAGTGTTGGCCATGCGCCCCAACAGTGGCCCATACGCCCAGAGTTGCCCATGCGCCTAAGTTGCTCATGCGCCTAAGTGTTCATGCGCCCCAGTAGTGCCCATGCGCCCCAGTAGTGCCCATGCGCCTAAGCAGAACTCATGCGCCTGTATGGTGGTAATGCGCCTAGGCTGTTTTCCTTAGAATTTTTATGCTCATACGCATGAGATGTTCAACTGTTCATCATTATGGACTTAGGGTTTTCTGAGGATTTTATGTGGTAGTTGGTTAAGATAGGTTCTGTTATGATGTGATGGCTTGGGCTTGGTGTGTTATGCATGTTTATGTGATGTGTTATCTTTCCATGATTAACGATTTTCAAAATGTATGTAATATGTTATATTTTATGTTATGACTTTACGTGGTATGATGTATGAATGTACGTAAAGTATTATGTAACGAAAGTGGAAGATAACGAATGATAAGTATGGAAGTAACGGATGATGAGTTCCTTGTCACATACCCCGGTACTGTGTCAGTCTTTGGACATGAGTCGGGGGGTTTGTTTACCGGCCCTGGCATAGTATTAGTCTTCGGACATGAGTCGGGGGTATTGCATGAGACATGATGGCATGTGAAAGAGATGAGGCCTTGTTGGTCGCCCCGGTACTGTTTTAGTCTTCGGACATGAGTCGGGGGTTTGTTTACAGGCCCCGGCACAGTATCAGCTTTCGAGCACGAGTCGAGGGTTTTGCACATGAGTTGGGATCCTTGTCGCGTACCCCGGTACTATGTCAGTCTTCGGACACGAGTCAGGGGTTTGTTTATAGGCCCCGGCACAGTATCAGCTTTCGAGCACGAGTTGGGGGTATTGCATGAGGCAGGATTCGGAGGATAGTAAGTATGTATTGTTTAATGATGAACGATCACGAAGATAATAATAATTATTATCAATATGTACGTATGATCTGTGATCACGAACGAATGTAAAGGTTATGTTTTAACGAAAGTAAAGTATTTTTATATAAAACTAGAGCTCACTCAGTGTCACTGAATTTTTGTATGCATAATAGTTGGCAGGTATTTTGTTGATGTCGAGGTGTTGCAGGCATGGATGCATAAGCTACTGGGGATGTTTTGAGGCAGGCATCCACATTTTTAATATGATGTTGTATTTCGAAAATTAAATGAATGATGTAACGTAATGATATGTTTTATATTATTAATGAATGTTTTAAATTCCACTGCAAAAGTAATGTATGTTTTAAATATTTTATACGATGACAGTCCAGCTGTATGCATCCTGGGAACGGGCCCTTACAGCTTAGCTTAGTTTTCAGGTGACTGATCATGTGTGTTAAAGTTTTTTGGTAAAGTGTTTATGATAGATTCAGGCATGGGTTCATGTGTGAAACCTAGACCCATTTTGTTTTTATCATTCCTCTCACTTACCAACTATTCTACAATTGTTTTAGAACTTTTAACTTTAGCTAAATCCACCTGTGTTACAGCATGAGCTATTTTTTCTTCTTCTATATTTTTAGTCATCTCCTCAAGTTGTTTTTTAACAAGTTCAAGTTCTTTTAGAGTTTTTTTCCATGAGATTTGTAGAGATAAGATCTTTTCATCAGAGACTTTGTGATCATTTTTCATTTTGTTGTGCATTTCTTCTTCTTGTTTTAGTTTGTCACAGTTTTTAAATGAATATGTTCTGTAATGCTCAACTTGATCAAAACATGCTTTTGTGCATATTTTCTCTCTGACTTTAACAGGAATTTCAAGATAACTTGAAGAAGAAGTTTCAGAGTCAGATGATGGATGCTCAACCTTTGGTTGTTCAGACTGAGCCATGAGTGCAATTTCTTTTGAATCCTCTTTTGGGTCAGATTTGTCACTCTAATCATAATCTTCATCATCATTTTCAGAATCACCATCTGCCTTAGGATCATTTTCTTTAGACCAGTCTTTATTTTGAACTTCAGCAACAAGAGCTAAACTAGATGTTAGATCAGCTGTGAATTCTTCAGCATAAGCACTCCAGTCATAGCCATCTTTGATGCTAACAACAAGAGCTTTCTTTGGCTCTTCAGATGATTTTGATTCATCTTTAAGTTCTGGCATGAGAAGACTTTGATAAGGTTTTTGAAAGGTTTTTTGAGGCTGCTGTTGGTATCTTTGACTGCTAGAACCTGCTTACCATTTCCACCTTGATTTCTAGGAGCTTTACATTCCCTTAAGAAATGACCATAACTGTTGCAGTTGAAACACCTTGACATTGATTTGTCAAATCCAACAGTTTTGTTCGTACTGGGTGTGTAATTCCTGTTAACATATGAGTGTTTCTGTGTTCTGTAAGCAATCATTACCATCTGCCAATTCAAGTCCATCTCTTCCATATCATCAGGATCCATCTCAAACAAATCCTGCAAAACAAGATCTAACTGGGTTAGATGACTACCTTGATAAGCATGAAAACTTGCCATGAAAGCAGTAAAAGCAGATTTTAACTCATCATCCTATAATAAGATATTAATAACATCTTTAACTTTGCTGGTTTTAACAAAGTTAGAAGATGAAGTCTCAGTTTGAGGTTTAAGAGTTTGAGTTTTAGGAGGAGACCGAGGTTGAGTTGTATAAACAGAAGCACTTGTGTAAGAAGAATCCATGAAGAAACCAACTCCAATGAACAAATCACCCTCATCTTCTGGAAAATTATCATCTTTTGCCAGAAAAGCATTCTCCACTGTGCTAGCTGGAGAAGCATCGTACTTATACTGAGACATTGATGTAGCTCTATCATTGTTTCTGGAGCTCTCATCAATTCAACTGATTCAATTTTGGCAATCAAAAGATCCAGATCCATCGGAACTTTTTCTGTATGCTTCAACAGAGTGAGTGTCTGTTTCTATGAAGATGAAAGGGCATTGAGAAGTCTGTAATTTAGATCTTTGAGATCATTTTTGATACCAGTAGTTGATATTTTAGTAGTTAATTTCACAAATCTATTCATCATTTGATTGATTGTTTCACCAGAAAGATGCTCAAATAACTCTAATTGTCTCTTGAGTTTCTGCTTTTTGAGATCATGTATCTCTTTACCACCTTCGCAAATAACCTTCAAAGCTCTATACATGGCGTAACCAGTTTGATAACCTTCAAGTCTAGTCAAGACTTTCAATGGTAACCCCTAGCACATAAATGAATAAGCTTTGATGTCATTCTAAACATTCCTTAAGTCATCACCTAGCAGACCATCCTCAGGATACAGGTTCTGGAGAGTCTTTTATATAAATAAATCCTCTGTCAGGACCATAGGATGTAATTAGAATATGTGGTCCTTATATTGACTTCCACAAATTAGGGTCAATGGAGTTTAGATGATGCTTCAATCTAAGAGACCAATTTTTGAAATCAGCTCTATTTTTGAGCTTAGGAACCCAGTTCTCAGAATCTTCAAACATAACCATTTTGTATTTTTGAATTAATGAAAATGACTTGTTTTTGTTGTTTTTGAAATTTAAAAAGAAACTATGAAATGAATTTTTGGATTTTAGTGTTTGAAAATTTTCTAAGTGTTTACAGATAAGTCTGAATATTGAAGCGCCTGAAACTTCTGAAACGACTGAATTTGAACAAGAAACGCCTAAGGGAATGCCTTAGTTGAATTCTGAAACGCCTAACTGATGATGCGTCCGAACAGTTCTCAAACGCCCAAACAGTGTAGAAACGCCTGAGTTAAAAACGCCCAAACAGTTCTCAAACGTCTAGAATTGCTTAAGTTTCAACAAAGTCTCAATGCGACAAAACAGTCACAATACGTCCCAATAGTTGAAAAATGTATGTTCTGAAAACGTCTTAACAGTGCTAAAACGCCTAAACAGTTGCAAGGCGTCTAAACACTTAGCAAATTTTAGTAGTTTTTCACAACACAAGCGCCTAATTCATCGTCTTCAACAAACTCAGATCTTATGAAATTCTTCAAAACTTGTTCAATTGATCTAAAAACTTCCAATTAGCTAGTAAATAGATCCATAAACAATCTTCAATCAACATTTTGATCAAACAGCGACAACAAATCTATTTTCTAATTGAATTACAATCCGAAAATGAAGAACAACTTTTCGCACACAAATCTAATCAGTACTCAGATCTGAATGGATTAAACACCAAATTGTGATTCAATTCATATTTCTATAGATGAAAACAACAATTAATCGATCAAATTTTAATCAACACAGATTTCAAGTGATTCAAAGAGCTCAATAATGCAGATAAGCTCTGATCACCGAACCGAAAGCTCTGATACCAATTGATAGGTTCAAATGGATTGATCTGTGATGATATCGTAATACAATGATCAATTCAAACACTAAGTAAACAAACACAAGCAATTACTTCAAAAATTCATAGATTTCATTGATAGCAAATGCTTAGGATATAAAGTGTAAGAGTGAGTTACAATCGTTCTGTCTCCCTATTCTAACTGTTTCGTTGTCTACCCTACACAATACATAAACTATCCTATTTATACTATCAAAGAAAAATAAGGAACATATATTTACAAAATAAGTCCCTATACTATGACAAAACGCAAAAGACAAATGTTAATCCTCTAAGAGCTCTAACACTTTTTATGTTAAAGAGGCTATTCTCAAGAGGAGCTGGCACCTCATGATTACGACACGATCTTGTTTCTTTTCCATAAAGAGCAAGATCAAATCAACAAGGAGAGGAAGAAGAGTGATAGGGAAAAGCTGAGGGAGAGAAAGAAGAAGGAGGAAGAGGCATAACTTGTCACTGCCAAGAAGGTGGGAGATAAGGAGTGGATGAAAGCCTATCTCAAAGCCAATGGCTTCACCGACAGGCAAGTGGGTCCTATGTTTGAGAAGACCCTACAACGACATGTCAGTGACATCAAGGCTGACATTCGCGTAGGAAGAAGGCAGGAGGTAAGTCAATTGCCAAGTGTTCAGAAGAAGGCACCCAAACAAACACCAACACTCAAACCAGCACAACCCACACCAATATCCAACCCCTAAGCCTTACACCCCTGAACCTACACCATCAGCCTTACCTACACCTTCACTCAGTACTTCCCAACAACCACCACCACTACCTATCCTTAAACCTAAAACACAACCCAGAACCCAATCCTTACCCAAACCCTCTTCTGAACCTTCTAAACCCCGGACCTTGGAAAAATTCAAGGAGATCAAGAGGAAGCTCATCAACTGCACAACATTGAGCGACATCTCTTGTGAGGAAGAGTCAATTAACCTGAACACACTGATGGCTCTTCCAGCTCCCTCACAAGAGATGTATTCCTTGATTTACCTAGGGGAGCACTGGACCAAGCTCTCCAACTTCTTGCAACAAACTCAGATATCCTTACAAAAAAGGAGAAGAAGTTAAGAAGGAGGCTGGTGACTCTACTGGACACTAGGAAGGGGGTCAAGCTTTCATCCAAACCCCTCTATCCTAGAAAACAAATAGTCCAGTGGAGGTTTGATGAACCTTCCTACAACTTTGTTATGGAAGGAGAGAATAGTGAGGTAAATAGGGTTGATACCTCATATCTGCTACACTCCTGCAGATTTGACCTTGCTGAGTTAGCAGAGAAACCATTCTCCAATCCCTCCAACTCTTAAGTTGTTGCTCATATCAGAACTCATCTGAGCAGTCTTCATCTGGCTGAGCTCACAAAGAAGGCCAAGACTAAAGAAGAGTTGAAGAGGAGAGCAAAGGATGAGGAAGAAGGCACAACTAAACAAGGAAAAGCATTCCTTCAGAGGGTTAAAGGCTCAACTTCATTTTCTATAGTTAGATGGGAGTATGACTATAATTCCCATCAACTAACTCTCTTCAAAGGGACACAACAAAGGGTGCATGTCATTCAAAACAACGGATTTGATCTAATCTTTACGAATAACTTGTACCAGCTCCTCACCACCACATCAGGGAAGAACATGGAAATAGTTAAATATCTTCTTTCCCTGGTGTTGAAGACTTTAAGGAGCAAAAGGAAGTGAACTTTTGGTAGTATCAGCCTAGGGGGAGTTTGTTGGATCATATGAGGCTAGTGCAATCAAAACATCACTTAGAATATTTTTGAAGTACAATAGAAGAAGTCTTCTGAAGCTAAAGCTGCTCTTCCGAAGACAAGTTGAAGATCTTCTGAAGCTTAAGTACGAAGAAGTTCCGAAGGAAAAATCAAGTCTTCCGAAGTATATGAAGACCAAGTAATTCTCTTTTCGAAGCATTCTCACTTAGAAGATCCAAGACAAAGTCTTCCAAAGAATGAAGTCACAAAGACTTGCAGAAGACTTGGAAGAAGTTGATTCTTCCGAAGTATAAATGGCTTCGGAAGAACTTAGTCTTCCGAAGCCATTTTGCCTTTGGAAGAATCTACTATGAACCAGTGGACATTAGTATGGTTTGTCTGACATCCGCAGACAACTCTGATACACTGCATGGGGTTTTCCCACTCCTATGTAGTTGGCCATACGTTAATCCACTGTTTACCTTTCTCAGTTAGTACAGTTACCATACTTAGTTGGTGACAAAAGGTAAGTCATGGACCTGTCATGACTACCTACTCTAGGATATTATTTTATCTTAGATATTTTACTTCTAGCAATGTAGTATTTGTTTAGCGGTAAATTCCAACTGGTTTTCCAAGTATTACCGGATGTAGATAGTAGTATATATAGTTTCTCATTGTAACTTATATAACCATGCTTGTAAGAGTCTTGTAATACTAAGTTGAGAAATAATATATATAAGTATCTTGAAAACCTTTCTTGTGTTAATCAACTTATTATATTATTGTCAACTTAGTTAGAGATTCCTCTTCATCAACCAAGTGTGACTTAGTGAGTTTGTGAGATACAAAACTTGTGTTGAGAGACCTACACCGATCCTGCATATATATATATATATATATATATATATATATATATATATATATATATATATATATATGGTTAGTTTCTTTTAACAATCCCTTATCTCTAATACTTTTACTCCCTCAATTATTTTTACAAATTTACACATATATTAAAAGTCAGACTCATTTCGAATTAATCATTCATTTTCTCAATTTGATAACACTCAAACTTTCTTATTATCATCTGTCACATATATTAAATGCTATAAATATGTATAAATATAATTTTAGTTTTTCACATATGAAAATCTTTAGACTTACCATCTTTTAATCTAATCGTCTAATTTTATGTATGTAAATATTTATACTTCTTTTTGAACGACATAAATCTTTGAACGAATAGTTCATTTTTAGAATTGAAAGGATCGTCTAGTTACATTTATATACATATTCAAGATGGTCATCAGTTTTCAAGCCTATGGTCTATTTACATATATGTAAATATTTACATTGGTTATTCTCTCTCTCTCTCTCTCTCTATATATATATATATATATATATATATATATATATATATTGTGTGTGTGTGTGTATATTCATACTAATCATCAATTTTTGGGCTGATCAATATATAAACAAAATTTACAACTTGATTAATAAACGCATAAACATTCATATAATCTACAAACGTGTTTTTTAGCATCTACAACCACCACCAACACAAATACATCACCAATCTACTCCATCATTAGGCTTCTTGCATAGCATAAAATTCTACCCATGAACGATTTGATAACCTCCACGAACATAACAAAATCATCTTCAAATGTGAATCATAATTTCTTATAGATAAACGTGTGCAATAACTATTTACATGTGTAAACACTCTATGAAAATATTCATATTGATCATACATTTTCAAAGTAATAATCTTGATATTTACATATGTGTAAATTCCTATACTAATCATCCATTTTCCCACTCATACGTTATTTACATATAAGAATTATACTCAAATGGACTGTCTATTTAAATATATATATATAAATTTAACATATATGTAATATGCAAGTATACTATTTAAATATATATATATATATATATATATATATATATATATATATATATATATATATATGTGTGTGTATATATATATATATGTATATTTAATTATATCCTCATATGGGATTACAAAGGAAGAACTATGCTTATATATCATTAAAAACTATTTACCGCTTCTAATTCAGGAATATGTGTTAATTAAGATAAAAATCATAATAAAAAATAGTAAATTTACCAACCTAAAAAATCATCGGTGTGGGTTTAAAAGAAATCACTAAAAGGGTTTAGGGAAAAAACAAAAAAGAACATTTATAAAATGAATATAAAACCACATGTGTTCATGCATATAAAATTTAACATTTGTTCAACTATTTTATAAACTTATTGTAAATTCATTCATTTATAAATCTTAAAGCTGATTGACAAAGAAATATAACAAGGAGGATGTGGACTAAAATTAAAAGAGATTGTTGAAACAAATTAATATAAGTGAAAAAATAATATAAAAAGGCTACTCCCGCCTTACATTGAAAAAGAAAGTGGAACAACACAAAATTATGAACTAACAAAATGTGTTATTTTATATTATCATTTGACAATAACATAAAAAATATTACTTGTGTGTGTGCTTCGATCCTTGTGGTTAAAGGCAATTAACATGCCTGCTGCATTCTTCAAGACGATGATGAAGATGAAATCGAGGAAGAACACATTTCAATTTAGATAAAGAAGAAGATAATTTAATATAGTGAATTTAACTAACAGATAAATTTTAAGGGAGGTTAAAGAAATATATATATATATATATATATATATATATATATATATATATATATATATATATATATATATATATATATATATATGGGTTTGATAAAAGCAAAGGAAAGTGTTTCAACTGCAATCAGTTGGGACACTTTGCCAAGGAATTACAAAACACCTAAATCAAACCCATCTCCCCCAAGCTCATCAAACTAAAAACCATCAACAACTTTCCCAAACCCTTTTACTTCTAGAAATCAATGACATACAACAGCTGTAGCTTGAGTAGAAGAGGTGATTGACTAGAGCTTTCAAGTAGAGGATATCACTCCCATCAACAATGCACTGATGGCTGGAAACTCAACCTCCTCACATTAAGTAACTTTTGAACCTTGCTATACACCTGAGTGCATTTGCTAAGGTAAACATGTACAGAAGTCACAATTTGGATCTCATGAATGTTGTGGAATCAATCAATATTCTTAAAACTGATTTTCAAAAATGATCAAGCTTAAAAAGAAAAGATAAAAGAGCTAGAAAAGGTTGATCAGAATTAAAACATGAACAAACAAATTTGGAGACCAAGATTGATGCTCATTTGAAAAGATTGAAATCAACATAGTGTGATTTAGAAATAGCTAAGACATATGCTGATAAATACAGTGTTCAAACTGATAAGTTTGAAAAAATTGCTTTCCTTTACTTAAAACTCCAAAAAGTTGTATTAGACAATGATAGGATTAGGGTATAATGCTGTGGAACCACCACTTGTATACACTCCAAAATATACCCCGAAATGTATCTTGGAGGTATAGGAGCAAGTACTTGCTGATGCAATTTGTACAAAGCCAACTGCTAAAAAGGCTAAAGAAGTAAACAAGGAGGAAATGAAGGAGAAGTTGAGGTGATAGATGAAGGAGAAGAGAGGGAAGAAAGGAAGGTAAGAAGGAAGAGATGAAGAAGAAGAGCGCTCAAGACAAAAGATAGAAGAAAGCGATTGAGGAAGTGAAGTTTGTCAAAGAAAACTCATCTTCCAACATCAACAAACTAACGACTGAGTTAGGCCCCTCTTTCAAGTCAAAACCCCAATCAAAGCACAACTACAATAAGAAGACACACAATAGAAACTACTATGCAGGAACCTCAAACCCTTTAGAAGAGAGACCACAACCATATGTTCACAAGTCTATTTCTAAAGCAGTAAAGATTCACAACAAGAAGTTTCCTAGGAAGAAAAGTGATTTTTCCAACCACATTGACTACAAGCTAAACAAGAACGTGTGTGGAACTAAGGGAAATCAGTAGATGAGATCTTCAAGAAAGAAGGTTATGCTTGAAGATTTCATTGATATTGAGCTAATAAAGAAAGAAAAAAGAGAGGAGATGAAGAAGAAACTACATGAACTCAAGCTGGAGATCAAGACAACTAGGTAAGAGATAAAGATCATATGCCTAGTATGTGGGGAAGATAGTCACATTGCAAAAGATTATCAATATAATCCCTTAGCTCACTCCATCAACCATTTTAGTCCTTAAAAATGTCTATAGCTGCTGATCAGGCATTGAAAAGAAAGAATGGTACTCATAAAGTTATTCAAAAGACAAACAAGTCATGTGCTGATCTCAAAAATCTCAGCACCTTTGAAGGATCCGTCGAACAAATCAATAGCTGCAAACCTCAAGAAGAAGATTTTGAAGAAACCTTCACCATCTTTAAAAGATTCAAAAGGTCATCAAGGAAGAGATGATGTCAAACATCCAACAAATCCAAAGCCAACAGGAAGACCTGGAGACCAAAGATATCTGTCGAATTTGACAAAACCATAGATGACCCAAAACCTAAAATCAAACTTTCAGCACTTAAAATTGATGAAACCTTACTGAAATCTGGAAGACCCAAGATTAAACAAGCTTGTATCCCCATTCTTCACTAACAAATTTGTTCATGTGTTTGGAACATCCCCATAACTTATGGATTGTGGATAGTAGATGCTCTCGGCACATGACAGGTAAGAGATCATGCCCGCTAAATCTTGACCATATGATGGTGGATCTGTTTCATTTGGAAGTGACATAAAAGGTTGATACTTTAGTGGAAGAGGAACAGTCAAGCATGGAAAGGTAAGCTTTGATAAGGTGAATTACCTGAAGCAGTTGAACTATTATCTGCTGAGTGTATCTTAGTTATGTGATAAAAAACATAACACTCTCTTTACATAGCATGAATATACTATTCTATCTCCTGGTTTTGTAATACTAAATGATAAAATACTTTTAAGAGCCCTACGGGAGACAATATGTACATGCTTAACGTGTATAATGCATCACCTTCAGAAAATGTATATTTTTTTATTTATAAAGCTTCAATAACTAAATCCACTAGCACATGTAAATCTCTAAAACAATAATAAATTAGTTCAAAATAAGTTAGTCACTGGACTGCCGAACAAGGAGTTTACATGTGCTGATTGCTGTGTTGCTTGTCAAAAAGGAAAGCAACATAGAGCTTCTCATAATTCCAAAGAGTTAAATTCTAACACAACTCTTTTACACTTGTTACACATGGATTTGTTTGGTCCAACATGTGTAAAGTGTTTGGGAAGACTATCATATTGCTTGGTAATAACATATGATTTTACAAGAATCACTTGGGTAACTAAAGACTAAATTACTGAAATAATTAAATCATTTGTGATTAAAATTAAAAACTAAATTGATCAAAAGGTTAAAATTATCAGGCCTGATCAGGGAAGATAATTTAAAAACCACACTCTTGATTCTTTTTATGAATCCAGAGGTATTGCTAGACAATATAGTGCTCCTAAAACTCCTCAGCAAAATGGAGTTTCTGGAAGAAGAAATAAGACACTTATTGAGGTTGTAAGGACCATGTTGTTGGACTCGAAACTTCCTATAACATTTTGGGATGAAGCATTTAGCATTGCGTCCTATGTTCAAAATAGGATGTTGATATTCAAGACACATGGGAACACCTCTTATGAATTGTGCCATGAGAGAAGACCATTAATAGGGTTCTTAAGACCTTTTGGATGTCCATGCACTCTTCTAAATACCAAAGAAGACTTATCTAAATTTGTTGAGAAATCAATTGATGGGTTCTTTGTAGGATACTCATCTCAAGCTAAGGCTTACCAATTATATAACAAAGTTGACCACACCATTAAGGAATCTGAGAATTTCATATTTAATAAAAATTCCTCAAATAGTATTGGAAGTACCCTAAGTTGGATGTTCAATCACCAACAATCCATTTTAGCAATCAAAGACAAAACACATTAATATCATGAATCATTTCATTTGGGATTGTGTAGAAAAGAAATTTTGTAAATTAGTTAAGATTCATACAAATGAACAATATGCAGATCTTTTCACAATGGAATTTGATGAAAGAAGGTTTAAATATCTTATATATGCTTTTGGGATGATGAATTTTGAATAATTTAAAATTAAATAAAATGAAATCTGATAGAATTTGTGCAAAATTCTTTTCTTGATAACAAAATTAGGTATCTGCCGATTTTTGAAATTCAGCAGATAAGAGTACTTCGGCAGATAAGAGCATGTCTTACAAAGATTTGGTAGGGCCCACTTCTATCTTTTGATACGTGATGGCGCCGTATTTTATTTAAAAAGACTGTTCCATCAGCAACAAAACCGTCAGATTTATAATTACGGCTGTAAAAACTTTAAAATAATAATATTATATATTATCCCCGAACTATGAATTAACATTTCTTCCCACCATTATAATCATCTACATTCATGTGATAGCAAAATCCTTCAAAAAACATTCATATCATCCAAGCCCTACACAATTTCAAACTCTTTGTAAATGGCTACCAAAACCTTGAATGCCGAATAAATCATAAGATCTCTACCTCACTTGAAACGATTGGTGATTCAGTCTACGACTGTGTTCTTAACTTTCATCGCAATGTCAACTATGCCTTTGCCATCTCTGGCGATCTAGTTATTTGTGCACCACACAATTTAGAAATTTTGGAATTACATGTTTAATTCAAAGAGAACATCGAACAAAGGTCCAGACCTCGGTGGTAGAAGTACTATATATAACCATCTATAGCTTCATGATGAAAATGGTGAGTCTTCCTTCTCCAAAGAAGTGGTGAGCGCCACCTTAAAGGATATAGGATATGAAGGACCCATTCCAACATCCACCTTCTCCAAATCAATGGTATATCATAACTAGAGAATCATCCTTCGTATCTTTATACGTTGCTTGTCAAACAAGTCTGGTGGATGGGATCAAGTTCCATTGGATTTACTAGTGGCTATCCTTGGAGTTATAAAACAGTAGAGTTATAAGTTTTCAAACTTCATTTTTTAAAATCTTTGCAAGAATGTAACTACTGCTAAAAAGTTTAAGTTTTAAATGTACCAAATATTAATTCAACTGATTTTCAATGAGGAATTGGGTATACATGCCTTAGGAATGTTAAACGAAGCAATTTTCTCAAAATTTACGGCTACTCCTAAATCATTTTCAGAGAAAGTCACTCCCTTGTTTGCTCACATGCTTGAGGTCACTGAGCCTTAGGGTAGCAGTATGGCTACGCCATCCACTGTTAATCCCACACCCTCCACATCAAAGCCAAAACTGTCCAAAAAGAAGCAAACCTAAGCATCATCTACTGAGAAGGTGAAGGCATCCAAATCTCCTCCATTAAAGAAAGCAAGGAAGGAAACTCAGGTCCTAGCTAATCTAAAGGTATCAACCACACCTAAACAAATCTCCAAGTAGAAGGTTTCTCTTCCTTCTTCTAAGCAAACCCACCTAAAACCCACTAGCCCTTAATTAGAGTCCCAACACTCTATTGCGAAACCAAAAATGGATCCCCATATAAGTCAAACAACTTTAGAGGAATAAGTCTTATTAGGATTTGGCTCACATTCCTAGCCAATATACTTAGCTCTTCAATCTCCCATTCACATCTATCCTACCTAGGATGAGGATGTTCATACTACCATTCAGCATGACCCACTATCATCTCCTTCCCATACCTTACATACAGTGGAGATGTATGTGCATATTAGGACATCTGACCTACATCCTTTACATGAAAAGATTGAGCCCAGGAGAGAAAGGGTCAATGTGGAAGAGGTAGTCTCTACTGCTGATCCATCAATTGATCAAAAGGACAGAGATAACATTATTAGGACCTCAACCATGGCAACTCACCTTGAAGATGTCTCTATAGAGTCATTCATTGAGGAGAGGAATTCAAGGGGCCAAGAAACCACATCTGGTGATGAGGGTACACAGTCTCGGCTTAGATCTCATCTAGTCCCAAGGACGACATATAACCTTGAGCTTCCCAACAATTAAATGCCTACAAGCAAAAAATACAAGGATTCAAGGTTATACTGAAAGAGCCATAATTCTCGACTTTAAGAACTACCTACTAAAAGATTCAGCAGACAGAGTACTTGAGGTCAAGCTCAACTCAGATTCTACAAGACCAGGCTGCAAGAGTTGCTCACTTAGGATCTCACCTAAGCATTCTTCAGCAGTCAGCAGCTAGGGCAATGAACCTTGAACTTAAGGTTAAATCCCTTTGATAAACTATTAAGCTTTAACAATCCAATATTCTTAGCCTCCAAGTCTCTTTAGCACCACAAGAACCTTTGGATGTGCCTTCCTCCACTCTTTTAGTGTCAGCTGGAATCTCAGATGATGTTACCAAAAAGGGGGAAGATGAACCCAAATAGGCCAAAGATATTCTTTCAGGCTTGGCTAAAGACGTTGTCAATCTTTCGCAGCTAATTTCATTTTCCTTGTTATAGAATAAAAACTAGGAACCTCTATCTAAAGCTGAAGCCAAATTGAATGATCGTCTTGATAGTATGTCTATGACAACTTAGAAGAGAAGGAAATGGAAGTCAGAAGAACAATAAGCAGGATGAACCAAAAGGTTCAACCTGGAAAGAAAAGGATGGTTATATTAAGAATATCTGACACTTCTTCTTTCTCTCTCTCAAAAGGAAAAGAATTGATGAGACATAATTAAAGAGAGAGCTAGTTCTTGGACTTGAAGCCACTCCCAAGATATATTTTAAAGAAGAAACTCTTCTACTAAGAGTGCTATCAGAAGCACAAAAGAGCTGAAGAAATCAGCTGCTGATGCAACTGCCTAAACATCCAGACAAGAGTCTTCTCAGTAGATGACTCATTAGGAAGAATGATAGTCTACAGAAGAGGAATCAAGACCATGGAAGATGACACGCATAGGTATGGGGTGATTCTTGAAGAAGAAACAAGCCAACTTCATAAAGTTCACAAGGACACATCTGAGTCTGAACTCAAGAAACCAGCTAAGGTGATATTTGGTCAACCGAATGTTGAAACTGAAACCCAGTTAGCTTTGAGGTGAATGTGGAAATAGATGGCCTCTGAAGTCGCCAAGGATGCTGACAGAGTTCAGATAACTGTCGATGATCCCAAGCCAACTGGTTAGGCATCAAGTGTACCTAAAAAACCTTTAGAAGTCAGACTTATTGCAATCTCTACCTCAGATAAAGGTAAGAGACCTATGATTGCTAAAGAGGAAGTTGAAAATAAGTCCCAGGAAAGAAGGGCCATTGCTAATGACAAAAATGATGGAGTTGCTCTCACAGAAGGTTAATGGTGAACTTATAGAATTGCATGTTGGTAGAGCTCAAGAATCTTCTTTAAAGAAGAATATCATTGTCTTAATTCAAAGTGTAAAAGAATCTACAACTGCAAGAGGAAGACTCAACCCTATTGGAGAATCTAGCAAATCAACACCAACAGCTCCATCTAAACCAAAGGCCAAGGTTGTCAAGAAAGTGCCATCAAAGTCATCAAGGCAAATTGCCAAAAGCACTCCTCAACGGGCAATAACTTAGTAAGTTAAAATGTCCATAACTGTTGAATCTATACAAACGACCTCTTCTCAGAAAAAGGAGAAGAAAGATTAAGATAAATGTCTCCAGACGGCTCAATTTTAGTTGAAAAGATTCAATATTAATGAGGTCATGGAATGGAGTCTTGCTGAGATGAAATCAGAGTTAATAGTTGCAATTCATGCTGAGATTGAGAAATCAGTAGAGTTGGCTAGAGAAAGAGAGCTTAATTAGAGAGGAATCAATTAGGGAATGTCCGACATAAGACTAGAGATAAGCAATCATGAAGATGTTCTTAAAGTACTATGGTTTCTCTGGCAGATAAGTAGGACCAATAAGTATGTCTAGTCTTGATCTGAATATTAGAGAAACCAAAAAGAGGGTTGCAGCCAGGAGTTCCCAAAGTATGAAGAAGCTAGAGAGCAATAGGAAAGACAATAAGCAAGAACCAACAAAATTGTTCAAAGGTCTTCTCATCTGCCAATTGAGTATCTAGCATTTATTGATTCTGACTCAACTGCATCTACTAATGATTAGCCTATATCATCAGGCTTTTCCAAGAAGAAAAATATGCCTAAAAGAATAGAAAAGACAAGGGTGATTAACCCAGAGGTGGAGGAGAAAATTCTTAAAGGAACAAAGGTTCTAAGTGTTGGGTATATAGCCCAAATGAAGAAATTTGCAGTCAAGAAAATGAAGAGATTATGTACTATGATAATGAGAATGAGAAACTTGATCTGCGCCATGACATCCTAGAGCAAACTGCTAAGTACCTAAGCATATTTGGATGTAGAAATGAAGAGTCAAAGATGCTACTCCAAAAGGTACTGTCTTTAGTCAAAGTTGAAGCTGGTGAAAAGAACCTTGAAACTCTATTGTAAGCTTATGATTCAATTGTAGAGTGGGAATACAATCAGAACAAAGACACAAACTTTTTCAACACATCAATAGCCAGAAGGGTAGCTTACTCAAGAAATCAACTAGTCTTCTTCAAAAAATTTGAAATAGCTGACCTGACCAGATTAAGGCTAAGGAACATCAACAATGATAATTAGGCAAATTAAGTAGCGGAGGTGCTAATAATGATTTACAATTCATATCTAGAAAAGTCAAAGCAGGCTTCAGAATAAAGAAGAAAGATGAAAGAGTCTTAGGCTGTTAAAGCAACTCTACCTACTGATCCTACACCCGGCACTCAACCACAATCATATCCTTCTACCACTCAAACTAATCAAACTACTAAGCATGGATATCCATCAGCCTAACAAGCTCCTCAAGTAGCTAAATCTACAACACAAACTCAGTCTGATCAATCAGAAGGTGAAGTGGTCATCACTATAGTTGCCGAAAGAATAAGAAGAGACTAGCACAACCCTAAACATCCTGACAAAGAAGAACTCTTAGAATCTGACCAAGATGAAGACTTAGTGTAGGGATTGAACCTAGAGGTCGAGAAATCAATTGAAGATGATCAAGATCAAAGCAGCGCGAGAACTTGAAGTATCAACGGGAGAAGTTACATCTCGCGTAAGAACTATTTTGTTTAGTATAAATACTTTTTTTAAAGTAATTTGTCCAGCTATTCTTATTTACTGGTTTAACACTTATCTATAATCATTTCAAATCAAAGAGCAATATAGGTGAATTTTATTTACATTTGTGCTTATCTTCTACTACTTGTTCAATCTTCTTACCATGAATGATTATGTTCCGCGTTTTCATCATGAGATCGATTTGATGTGTTATTGTTGATCCTTTTAATTGGTTTGAGAGCTTGGTTTGCTCTAGATTGATTGGATTGAAGATTAATGGTAGACAACTCGAATGTAAGGAATAGGGAAGAAAGAGCTCGGTATAGAGTTGGAGTTTGTGAAGTGTTCTTGAGCTACAAATCTGAATTTGATTGATGATTAGTTGATTTATTCTATTTATGGTCATTATTGAGGATGTTATGAGCTGATATTCAATCAATTGAAGTTGTGATGGTGCTTACATGATTAATTGAGCTTATGTGAATCAAATTAGAGACAATTAAGGTAAAAAATTGAACCTAAATCAATAATTTGAAGTTTAATCATTTAATTTTGAACAATTTGGTGAAAACTTGAAGTTGGAATTCTTGATATTGTGCAAAATCAATCAGGAGAAAAGTATGTTCTCGCACGCGAAATGTGTGAGTTTCGTGTGACAAGTTCACATTTCGCACGATTTTGTTGAAAGTTTGTTGGAAAAGATTCCTTTCGTGTCAAAACTTCAAGCTCTCACAAAAGTCAGTTACAAAACTATCCGTGCTAAAACTTTGTTGGATAAGATGGTGCGAATAGTGTTTTTAAAGACTATTCGTGCGAGAACTTTATATTTCAAGATTTTTTTAAAAGTTTAACTCCTGATTTTCCGAAATGGCAAATCTGAAAAACATCACGGTTGACAATAAGATCGACACAAGCACAAAACCTCCAAGACTTCTCAGCGAAGAAGATTAACCCGATTGGGTTTATAGGTTCGAGAATCATGTCATATACACCAAACCTTAGATGATGTGGTTAATCAAACAAGGACCATACATTCATGTGTATAACAATGACACGGGAGAGTTGGTACCTAAACCAGAACATTTATGGGACGAAGAAGATATGAAGAAGCTTGAGCTTGACGACAAAGCATATGTTGCGATCACAATGGCACTTACTACTGAGATAGCCTAGAAGTTTAAGGATTTTAAAAGAGCTAAAGACTTATGGGATGCAATAGAGGAATACATCAAGGGTAACAAGGTCATGAGGGAAAGCCGAAAAGATATGTTGTACAAAGAGTTTAACATTTTTAACCATGTGATGTGAGAGACATTGGAGGCTCAAATGTCCAGATTTGTTAAACTGACAATGAAAATGAAAAGTGCCAGAATTACATTGGAGAATATATCTATTTACAAAAATCTGCTAAATTCATTAACTTATAGCTGGAACAACAACTGCACCACCATCAAAGAACTAAAGATCTGTTTACATTGTCTCTCAACTATCTGTTCTCCTCTATTAATTCTTATGAGGTGGATGAAAACTAGAGAGGTGCAAACCATTTCAACAACATAGGAGCTAAAGCATCTGCACTATATGCAAAGATGGCTAGTAATCCTAATTACTATGTCAACTACTCCTAATTATGTCAACAACAATCAGCCAATTTCGTCACTCTAAAAATTAAAGAAACATCCATACCTCAATTCGAATCCTCTAATCAAAATCAATTCTCTCAATCTCACACTCGGGTTTATCCATACATCAATCCTCACAACCCACTCAATAAGGTTTTGTTGTTAATTCCAACCCATCCAAGCAAACAATCCAAATTGCTGAAGAGCATATGACTCTATTCATAACTTTTATGAATACCTATGAAGCATTCATGGCCGGAAGACTAAGTGCACCCAACATCTTGGTTGATGACTAGCAAAAAGTCAATCCTAATGATATTGATGAAAACAACATTAAGTACCAGATGGCAGTGGTGGTGTACCGGGCTAAAAACTTTGCTAGGAGAATGGGGAGAAAGATGTTTGGTTTAAGAAATCAAGCAAGATAGGGTTTGGCAAAACAAACATAAGATTTTAAAACTAAGATAAATCTGGTTACCTCGCTAGAGAACATACTAAAAGAAAGACAAACCAAAATGACAGTGGTAAGAAGATGGTGATAGTGGAGGTTGAATCAAAGTGGGATAAGGCAAAGTCTTCAAATAACAAAGCACTGGTTTCTCAAACCAATGGAGAGTGTGATTGGTCAGACCAGATGGAGATCATGGATATTAAATTATTTACCGCTTTGTTAGCAAAAATTCTAAATGATAATAAAAATATTGAAGAAGACATGTTTGCTGAGTTTGTTTCTAATGATCTATTTACTATGGTTTTTGCTGAGAAGAAATCAAGAAGGATGAAGAGGTGGTTAATGAATCTACTGTTAAGACTACTCCAGCACAATCAATGAAATCTGAAGATGGAAAGGAAGGAAGTAAAGATTAAGCTGTTGAGACTACTCCAGCTATTATTGAAAGGAAAGTAATTTCTATTGAGGAAACTCCAGCACCTGCTCATGATGATATTGACAATGCTATTGAGATTACTCCAGCAACTAAAGCAGAATAGGAAGTTGTTTTGAAGGCATTTATGGTGAATGCTATACCAGAAGAATCTGCAAGACTGAAGAAACAAATGAGGTATACACTAATCTTTGTACAAATACATGTGTAGAAAAAATTCAAAGATATAAAGTTCATAACGAGCACTTACCTTGGAAGTTTAAAAACTTCAATATCAAGCTCGTAAATATAAAAAGGATGAGAAACTTTTAAAGAAAAGATAGATTTATTACACAAATCAATTAAACAATCAAAATTGAATATTCATGATAAGTATTGTAACATCAATGATTTGAAGACACGTAATAACGAAATGTCTTTAGAAATCAACAAACTTAACAGTGAACTCTTATTTGCGAAATTAACGGTTGAAAAGTTTGAGTTAACTTCAAACAAGGTTGAAGGTATAATCAATTCTCAAATGAGTTAGAAAATTAATGGTGGAAAAGTGGAGTTGGATATTCAACATTGCACCACCTATTAATCATGATTATACATGTTTACCTTTATCCATTACCACATCAGATGAAGAACTGTCCAATGGTTTAGGTTTTCAACCAAATTCAGACTTAATACCTTCAGTCAACGTTTCATTGACTGTTGATCCTGTCATAAAAATTGAAATTAAAATTAATGATGATAAAACTTTTGAAGAAAGTGTGAAAAGAGACGGGTTGGTTGAAGAATAGGAAAGTGATGATGAAAAATCTCCTTTTAAATCATCACTTGCTATCAATGAAATTCCTAATGTTTTTGTTTCTACAAATGATGGCAACATAAATAAGGAAGATTATATTTTTAAGGAAACAAATGCTTGTTTCTTTAAGAAAAAATCTCCTATTAATACTAACTCCGTGAAACAAGATGTTTGTAAATCAGGTATCAAGGAAACTGGTCCCATTCTAGTACCTACGACTCAAAAGGTTAAAGCTACTATGCATGCCTCATTGGCTTCAGAAATGAATCAATATGTTAAGAAACATACCTTAATTCTTTCGAATTCAGCTTGAAATGTTCTTAGTGAAAGAAAGAAACAAGAGACTGTCAAAGAATCATAAGCCCAATGAAATACTAAAGCCAGATTCTATGATAACTTTGGTGGTTATCATAAACAGTTCTAGAGAAATACACGAGTGTAGAACGCGTATCAAAAACTGCATTGTTATGTGTGTTGCAAATCAAATCACATGGCTAGAAATTGCATTCATTGGCATCAATTAACAAACAAACAAAGATTTCATAACTAGATATCAAATAATAGAAATCAATTCTTTTTAAATGCAAGATTTCATAAGAATACAAATCAGTTAAATATTTTTGTTGATAAAAAAAATCTTCAGATAAATACTAATCTAAACAAAGGAAATTCAATTAAGAAATCTTTACATGTTGATAAAAGCAATCTTATTCCAGTGCAAAAAGTATTAAAGAAGATTGTTAAAAAATTGATCAAACCATTTCAAAAATGGAAGATCAAAGAAAAACAATCAAAGTTTGATATTGTTGAAGACTATGATATTGTTTAAGACTATGATAAAAGAGATATGATATTAAAGTTGTATCATATTTGGATGACAACAATCTGCTCAAGTCAACAATGGCTTGGGTTCCTAAAATTGAATAATTATGAATTGAGATATACTTGGATACAAATGTAAATAATATTCAGTGTATTGCTCTCTGATTTGAAACTGTTACAATGAGTGCGAAATTAGGGAAAATGAGAAAAGCTACTAAGTTACATTATAAAACCTCTATTTATACTAAACTATGAAGTTTACACGCGACTAACAAGTTATCGCGTGACTACCAGTTCTCGCGCGAGAAGCAATTTTTCGGGCGAAAAGTCTAACTTTCGCGTGACTTGATCTTCTTTATATTGATTTGATTTCCCAAGCCTCTAGGTTCAATACCTACAATCTCCCCCTAGGCTTGGTAAATCAATGCTTTAGAAGTCCATGTCATCCACCTTGTAACTGCCTCCGTATGCATACATCTTGTTATTCAGGGCCTCCTTGATCATCCAATCAAACTGTACTTGTGACATCCATCACCAAAATAGGTACGTTGGCTTTGGCATTAGTTTGAATTTTGACTTTTGATTTTGACTTTCGTCTTTATTTGGGCTAGGTCTTGATTTATGGTTCTTTTCTTGTTGGGCCCAAATTTTGGTCTAATGGGCCTACGTTTTTATGATGGGCCTGGAGCCTATATCATTATGTGACTAGTGGGCTTGTCATCGTATGAGGTTCTATGTATTGAGCCCAACCGAGGGTTTTCTAAAATGTAAAACATGAAACTTCACCATAACCCAATTAGCCTTACATCTATGGGCTTTGCCTAAAGCCTATTAAAACAACTTAAATTGGTTCTAAAAATATAATTTATCCAAATCCTAGGGCATGTGATAGTTCGTTGGAACCGTTATTGCGCGCGGAATCTGAAAGCGTAAAAATTAGACGATGCGTGGCTCGGGACGTGACAGAATACACGAGACGGGCCAAGGGCCCGAAGGCCCTTCTTCCTCCCATGTTTCGGCCGCAAGGTTTAAGGGGGGTATTCCCCTTTGCCTTAGCTCATTTGCACAAAATTTTAGTTTTCACTTGAAACCCTAGCCACCTCCTTCTCCAAACTCTCTCTTCTCCCCACTAACCATCGAATTCTCTGAAAATCCTCAAGCATCCATCGACTTTTGATAATCAAAACACCCAAGAGCCTTAAACCAAGCAAGATACCTTCGTCTTCATAGATACGGTAAGCGAAATTCGTGTTTGATGAAGTTTAATCCTTGTTTCACTCAAAATAGATGATAATCATCATCTACACTCGAAATCTTCATCTAATGATCCTTCTTTTTTTGTTTTTGGTGCTAGATCGTGAGAATCTAAGCGTTACGATCGTCGAATTCGCCATTTGGTAAGAAACCCTAATTCTTGGATTTTATGGTAATCGAATCCATGATATTGAGTGGAAATCTTGGATGACCTGCCCTTAATCGAGATTTTGAACCTATAAAACGTTTTGAAATAACTAAAATTGTTCCTCAAAAGAATTGATGGGTTAAACGAAACGAAACAACGAAACTATCACCTAAAGATTGCAAACCGGGAGACTATGAAATTAACAACTGGTTGAGACTGGAAAAAAATTACACAAATAAAGTGGTTAATTGAATTTCTTGACAACTTGGGACTGGAATAAAAGTATTTTACATATTTGGGTTCTTAACGGGCGCATATTGGGACTTGTGACGCAAGGGAACGAATCTAACAATCTGGACAGCTTGCTCTCTGAAATATGGGTCATTTTTCTCGGGTGATAACTTGGTTTAAATAAGCTAAATTGGGGCGAAATCTGGGTCTAAACTTAAGCCCCATGAGTCCTCTAACTAACTAAAGTGGTCTCGTGTCATTTCGACATCGTTTGGTCCTCCAAATGTAGCAAACGAAACTGAAGGTCAAAACTGACGAATCTGGGCAGCAGATTGGTCTTTATTCTTCGTGTCATAACTTCCTCATATTTTGTCAAATGAACCTGATTCTTTTTCTGGAGTTTAATTTAAAGTCTCCTCTTTCAAATGACACCTCGTACTCGATGTTTCGTGGTTGTGTCGATCTCCTAACAGCCTATACAAGACTGATGCGCAATCAGATATGTATGCTGAATTATTTTGTTAAAACTTAAAAAAAGAAGGGTTGGGATTAAATAGTCTAAATTAAGTCAAGTTTTGAATATATTATTGATTAAAACTCTTTACAAAAGAATTAAATTAATAAGTGTGACGATAAAAAACCTTGTTTAGTGTTAAGGGTTGGACTAACAGGATTGCACCCATATTAGTCATCGATATTTGGTGCTATATTAATCCTTGTGTGAATTATATATTTTTTTAGAGCTTCTTCTGCGTGTTGTAGAATTTGAACTGTGACATTTCAAGGTGAGTTTCACGGCCCCTTTTTAATATATTTTACTCTGGGAAAAAACATTCTTATGGTTTTGGACTATGTCATGTTTGATTTTCTTTTGAAATATTGTATGTGGTTTGGGTCATGGTATGAGTCTTGATATTCAATCATGAGTGTGTACTTGTGCTTGTGCTTGTGCTTGTGCTTCAACTTGTGTACTTGGACGTTATGGAGAGATATTGTTAGTACTAACGGGTTGACACCCCCACCCATGTTGTCGGTATACTAGTCGAGACCGACTTGGCCGGGGCTTGCCCTTGGGTGAATATAATCCGGTTGTGTGCAATTTTGGAATGTCTTGGACTTGGGTTACATTCGAACCTATGTTGATATCTTGACTGCTATGTATCTCTTTCACATACTATTTTCTATACATGTTATACACGGCAAAATATTTGTACTTATAAACCTGTGAACTCGCCAACGTATGTTGACCTTTTTAGAGCATGTCTTTTCAGGTAATGAAGTCTAGGTGTATGGCTGTGGACTTAGACGAGACCGCTCCACTAGGAGCATTAGACATTCAAGAGACTTTTGGGACATGTTGTGGATTGTTGGGTTTTATGGATTGTAATTTTGATGATTTTGAGATTTTTATTGTTTGACAATTGTGTTGATTTGTTTATGTATGGAGCTTTGGTATGATTATGCATTTTGGTAAGACGTTCTGGTAGTGACTATCCTTGACATGTGTTCCTATGTGTCGGGCGACATCATGACCCATGTACGGAGAATACCTTTAGATATTCTCTTGAACCCCCAATGTGTTATGACGATCCCGTCCGTCGCATCCTTGTGTTTCCGCTTTAGCGAGGGTGTGACAGTACTGTTATGAAATGAACAGATTCATTAGTTGTAATTGGACAAGCCTGCAAACCTCATCAAATCTTCTTTTCCAAACTTAAGAAAATCCAAAGGGTCAATAATATGGTAGTCTTTATCCATATAATGTTTCAACGCGTGTTCCGTCTCCTTCTCAGAAGTCCACCACATTAGCTTAGTCAACCTGTTAACTGGCACAGGTGCGTGTATAGGGATCTTCCTTGCGTATCTTGTGCAGGATCAATGTTTGTCTCTCAACACAAGTTTTCTATCTCACAAACTCACTAAGTCTCTCTCAGTTGATGAAGAGGAATCTCTAATTAAGTTGACAATAATATAATAAGTTAATGAACACAAAAATGGTTTTCAAGATACTTGTATATATTATTTCTCAACTTAGTATTACAAGACTCTTACAAACATGGTTACATAAGTCACAATGAAAAACTATATATACTACTATCTACAACCGGTTATACTTGGAAAACCAGCCGGAATTTACCGCTAAGCAAATACTACATTGCTAGAAGTAAAATATCTAAGACAAAATAATATCCTAGATTGGGTAGTCATGACAGGTCCATGACTTACCTTATGTCACCAACTAAGTATGGTAACTGTACTAACTGAAAAAGGTAAATAGTGGAAAGTATGGTCAACTACATTGGAGTGAGAAAATACCACGTAGTGTATCAGAGTTGTCAGTGGATGTCAGACAGCCCATACTTATGTCTAATGAGTCATAGTTGATTCTTCCAAAGGCAAAATGGCTTCAGAAGAATAGGTTCTGCCAAGGCTATTTATACTTCGGAAGAATCAACTTCTTCCAAGTCATTAGCAAGTCTTTGTGACTTCATTCTTTGGAAGACTTTGTCTTGGATCTTCTAAGTGTGAATGCTTTGGAAGGAGAATTACTTGGTCTTCATATACTTCGGAAGACTTGGTTCTACCTTCGGAAGTTCTTCATATACTTCGGAAGTAAAACTACTTAGTCTCGGAAGACTTAGTGTTTCCTTCAGAAGTTCTTCATACTTAAGCTTCGGAAGATCTTCAACTTGTCTTCGGAAGAGCAGCTTTAGCTTCGGAAGACTTCTTCAATTGTACTTCAAAAATATTCTAAGTGTTGTTTTTGGTTGCACCAACCTCATATGATATAACTAACTCTCCCTAGGCTGATGCTACCAAAACTTCACTTCCTTTTGTTCCTTAAGGTTTTCAATACTAGGGAAAGAAGATATTTACTTTTTTCCTTGTTCTTCCCTGATATGGTGGTAAGGAGCTGGTACAAGTCATTCGTAGATAATAGATCAAGTCTGTTGTTTTGAATGACATGCACCTTTTGTTGCGTCCCTCTGGAGAGAGTTTGTTGATGGAAATTCTAGTCATACTCCCATCTAATTATAGGATCAGAAGTTGAGCCTTCAACCATCAAAGGAATGGTTTTCCTTTTGTAGTTGTGCCTTCTTCCTCATCTTTTGCTCTCCTTTTCAACTCTTCTTCAGTCTTGGCCCTCTTTGTAAGCTCAGCCAGATGAAGACTGCTCAGATGATTTCTAATGTGAGTAGCAACCTGAGAGTTGGAGGGATTGGAGAATGGTTTCTCTGCTAACTCAACAAGGTCAAATCTGCTAGAGTGTAGCAGAGATGAAGTATCAACCCTGTTTACTTCACCATTCTCTCTTTCCACAACAAAGCTATGTGAAGGTTCATCGAACCTCCACTGGACTATTTGTTTTCTAGTATAGTGGGGTTTGGATGAAAGCTTGTCCCCCTTCCTATTGTCTAGTAGAGTCACCAGTCTCTTTCTTAGCTTCTTTTCTTCTTCCAAAAGAATATCTGAGTTGGTTGCAAGAAGTTGGAGAGCTTGATCCAGTGCTCCCCTAGGTAGATCAAGGAATGCATCTCTTGTGAAGGAACTAGAAGAGCCATCAGTGTATTTCAAGTTAATTGACTCTTCCTCACAAGAGATGTCACTCAATGTTGTGCAGCTGATGAGCTTCCTCTTAATCTCCTTGAATTCTTCTAAGGTCAGTGGTTTAGAAGGTTCAGAAGAAGGTTTGGGTAAAGATTGGGTTCTAGTTTGTGTTTTGGGTTTAAGGATAGGTGATGGTGGTGGTGGTTGTTGGGAAGCAGTGGGTGAGGGTGTAGGTAAGGCTGATGGTGTGAATTTAGGTGTGTTAGGCTCAGAGGTTGGTTCAGTTTTAATAGGGAAGGGAAGAGGTGTGGGTGTAGGTGTTGGGAACGGTCTGCCCAAGACACTTATTGAATTGATGTGGCTAGTACGTTGTGATCCAAGTCGGGTCATACCCAATAACAAGCTAGACAAACACCTACAATATTTATTTTATGATATGATCATGTAAATAAATGTCGACACTTGAAGTATTTAGAAATTAGGTTACTAAATATTTGCACTGGTGTTGTGAATAAATTATATGGATAATTTATTCTAGAGAGAGAGTATTTTGTATTGTTATTCAAATGGTTGAACAACAATACAAGTCCTTTTGTCCGTATTTCTTTGTTACTCATCCGCATTTGCTAATGTGGATGTGTTTTTGTGGAAATGCGGATGAATGTTCCTCATCTGCATTTACAAATGTGGATGTTCATTTGTGGAATTGCTGAAGGAATTTCTTCATCCGTATTTACTAATGCGGATGAGCATTTGAGGAAATGCTGATGAAACTGATCATCCGCATTTACTAATACGGATGTGCATTTGGGAAATACTGATGAACTATTCGTCCGCATTTACAACTGCGGATGTGAATTTTTGGAATGCTGATGGAACTACTCATCCGCATTTACAAATGCAGATGTACATTTGAGAAATGCGGATGAAGTTTTTTCTTCCGCATTTACAAATGCGGTTAGAGGTTGTTCATCCGCATTTACTAATGCGGATGAATATTAGAGAAATGCGGATGGGTTAAAGGGATGGGTCCGTCACACTTTTCTCTCACTCTGAAATTCAGTTTCATAGAACGTGCAATATATGATTGCAATCAACCACTCTCTCTGATAACTTACAACACACATAAAGGTGCAGATCGGTGTTCCTGTTGCTTTTCTCTCAATCGGTCGAAGAAAACTAAGAACAAAACTTGATTCAAGTGCAGAAAATCCTAGCAACCTGGTGTTTTGTTGGAAGCATGGGGTAGACAAGCTTGAGGTTTCCTGCTTTGGAAGTTTCCGATCCAAGATCACCTTCCTCTGACCCACTCAAGAGGTTGAATTCTAAACATCCTATGGTTGTTTGTAAGCATAGTTTATCATATAATGATCCATTACGGGTGTTTAATAGATATATAAATTGTTTTATATATATATTAACTGTAACAAGTTTTTCATTCATATTCCTTCGTGTTTTTCATTTTATAAGGATAAAATGACTCTGATAAACTTGTGAAAACCCCAACAATGGCATCAGAGCCGGTTATATGGATACATGCTTCATCTGGACTAAATTTTTGGTTTCTTGCTGTTAATTCACCAACAGACCGAAAATTCAAGTCTATGTTTTCCCTGGTTTTTCATGATTCTACTTTACATGCATATTCTAATCTTGAAAAATTTAATCATTTGGATGATTTAGTTGTTTGGACAAGAATCATGATATTCGGTTTGTTTTTTACATTAACCGAAAATTAGTGATTCAAGGGGAAAACTCTCGGTTTTTGCTTAAATATTCGGATATGTGTCTTGATGTTCATAACCTAGCCGAGACCTTGTGTTTGGTTGTGTTGTGATTTGTTTTTGATTATTCAAAGGGTTGTAATAATTAAATGTATTTGTTCTTCCTATTGGCTATGTAATTTATTTATTTTCATTTGGTATGTAAAATAAATAGATTAGATGCATTTCACATTTACCAGAAAATGTATATAGGATATATAATTTTGTAAAATAAGATGCAACAAGAATGTTTTTCGGTTTGGCCAATTTTAGGCCCAAAGGGCTTCATAGCTCTTAATGGAATTTATGTCCAATAACCAAAAACATATTTTGAAGACCCAAAGGGGTTTGGTGCAGAATTTTAAGTCCATTTGTAAGCTCAAATCTAATGGGAGAATCACAACACAAAGTGGACACTTGAAGCTTGGATGAGGGATCAAGTGGGAGTTCACCGACACAAATGTTACCCTTAGGAAGGACCTTATAACTCACTTGTTTCGGTCAACAAGTGATGTTAAATTAGTTGGCTATGGTTATGAACTTGTTGTTGCATGTGTTGCTTGTATGGTTGATTTAATTTATTGTTCATGTGATATTTGGATATGTACTGTTAAACAATTTCAAATCAACAACAAGCTGCAAACGTTTTTTTTGGAAACATTAACATGGGTAATAAAATCATTTTATTAAAGGTTAATGTTTTCGCAATAAAAATGGGTTTTATTAAAAGAACCTTGGAAATTGGTTTCATTTATGTACCACGTATTTGAATGCATGCAAATGTAAGGTACAAAATATTTTCATAACTAGAATTAATGGAAACAAAATCCCTTTTAATCAAGTTTAACACCATACTTTTATACAACACTCGAATCACTTGAGAACTATTTGTGGGATAAAGGTCACCTAACCACCTGTATGTGTAAACCCACACGTGTGTGTAAGTAGGACAACTTGAGTTGGAAACCATATGAATAGGGTCACCGAAGCATGGCATACAATGATGTTGATGGGATTAAACATAGACTAAACATAAAGATGTTTAACCGATCCCATAAACTAGAAGTTGCAAAAGGTTGCAATTGTAAAAAGTTGACTACCATGTTAATTTAAATAATAGGATAAAGGTCACCTAACCATTTTTTGAATGTAACGTTGGATACTAGATTTTAATTATTAATTGTCTTTGAGACATGAAAGGGTATTAATAATTATAATGTCTTTTTATAAATACTAATATTGAACTTTGTTTATATTGTAGTAATGGCCGCAAATAATAACAACACTACCTCCCTGACCGTTCATAACCTGTCACTGAGAACTATCCTGGAAAAGGATCGTCTAAACCATAATAATTTCATGGATTGGTTTTGACATTTGAGAAATTTTCTTAAGCAACAAAAGAAATCATATGTGTTGGACGATCCTATCCCCGATGAACCCAACGCTGATGATGTTGATGCCTATGAAGATTGGGTTAAGCACACTGAGGATTCTGTGCAAGTTTCTTGCCTCATGTTAGGAACCATGATTCCCGAGCTTCCAAAGGATTTTGAACATCACGTGGCATACAACATGATTACCCAACTGAAGGAAATGTTCCTTCAACAAGCGAGGGTAGAGCGCTTCGAAACGGTTCAAGCGCTTCATGCATGTCGAATGGAAGAAACCCAATCTGTATCATCTTATGTGATGAAGATGAAAAGCCACATTGATCGCCTCGAAAGGCTAAATTGTCTCGTCTTAAAAGAGTTGGCCATGGATTTGATCCTCAATGGTCTAACCATGAAGTTTGAGACTTTTATCATGAATTATAACATGAATGGATGGGACAAGAGCATTGGGGAACTTCATGCAATGCTCAAAACAGCCGAGGCGGGGATGGGTAAAAGGGTTTTACTGGTTCCCACAATCAATGAGGGTGGCAACAAGAAAAGGCATCACCCCGAACCCAAGGCAAATGTTGCAAAAAGCAAAGGGTATATCAAAGGAAAGGGTAAAGGAAAGACTAAATCGGGACCACCAAAAACAAGGCTTAAGAAGCCAAAGGTTAAAGAGAACGATCCATGCTTTGAGTATGGTGAGATAGGACATTGGAAAAGGAACTGTCCAATCTATCTCAAGGAGTTGAGAAACAAGAGGGATGTTGGGCAGACCTCAGGTACAACTTTCATGATCCATATTGAACTTAATGTTATATCTCCAAACACATGGGTATTAGATACCGGATATGGAACTCATATTTGCAATTTGTTGCAGGGGTTCAAAAGAAATAAGCATTTTAAGAAGGGGGATACTAGTCTCTACATGGGCAACAGAGAAAAGGTTTATGTTGAAGCCCAAGGAGACTATATCTTGAAGCTTCCAAGTGGTTTGGAAGTCATTTTGAAGAATGTTTTGTATGCTTCTAGTTTGACTTGGAACATAATTTCTGTTTCCCTTCTAAAACAAGTTGGTTATGTATTAAAGTTTATAAACGATGGTATTTGTGTCTTTATGGATGATATATTTTATTTTAAGGCTATGCCTTTTAATGGTATTTATGAATTGGTTCATGATGACTCATCCTTTAATAACTCTATTACACCAATCAAGCACCAAGAAACTTAAAATGGGTTTAAATGATTATATCTTTGGCATTGTCGTCTTGGTCACATAAACAAGAATCGTATTCAAACACTTCAAAAGAATGGTCTTTTGGAAGCACATAAAGAGGGTTTATTTGATAAGTGTGAATCTTGTTTACAAGGAAAGATGACCAAGGAACCCTTTAGTTGTACTAACCAAAGGGCAAAAGATTTATTAGGAATCATACATTCGGATGCATGTGGTCCTTTTAAAGCAATGACAAGGAATGGTGAAAGATACTTCATTACCTTTATCGACGATTATAGTTGTTATGGTTATATGTACTTGATGAGATAAAAAGATGAAGCTTTTGAAACGTTCAAAATCTTCAAGAATGAAGTAGAAAATCAAGTCAACAAAACCATCAAAGTTCTTCATTCGGATAGAGGAGGTGAATACCTTAGTGATGCTTTTCAAGATCATATTAGGAGTTGTGGGATTGTCTCACAACTTGCTCCACCCGGAACACCATAGCATAATGGTGTGTCTGAGAGGAGAAACAGACCCTATTGGATTTGGTTCGATCTATGATCGCTAGAAGCACACTAGCTCTGTCATTTTGGGGTTTCGCATTGCTCTTTGCGGCCCATATTCTGAATATGGCCCCAACCAAGAAAGTGGATAAGACACCTTTTGTAATATGGCATGGAAGGGTTCTGTCGTTATCATATTTAAAGGTATGGGGTTGTGAAGCTTATGTTAAGCAGAACACCTCAAACAAGTTAGAAAGCCGATCCACTAAGTGTATCTTTGTAGGGTATCCTAAGGATTCGATGGGATATTACTCCTACAATCCAACAAAGCAAAAGGTATTTATTGATCAAAAGGCTGAGTTCTTGGAAACTAAATTCCATATGGAAGGAACTACCGATAGAACAGTGGAACTTGATGAGGAGCGAGAACCACAAGCCGATACACATTTGGTTGATACTAGCAATCAACAAGAGGTTGTTGTTAATGATCAAGTGGTTGATCAATACACACAAAACGTTCGCAGATCTGCTAGAATTAGCTATCCACCCGAAAGATATGGATTTTTCATGAATGGAAGCTATGTAGTTGACTCGAATGAACCAACTACGTACCATGATGCAATGTCCAATTCGGATTGCGACAAGTGGCTTGAAGCCATGAACGTAGAGATGCAATCCATGTATGACAACCAAGTGTGGGAATTGGTTGTGCCACCGCTTAACTCCAAACCGATTGGATGTAAGTGGGTTTTCAAGAAGAAAACCAATATGCATGGAAACTTGGATACTTATAAAGCAAGACTTGTAGCAAAACGTTTCACTCAGACTCAAGTAGTTGATTATGATGAGACCTTCTCGCCTGTGACAATGCTAAAGTCAATAAGGATATTGTTTGCCATAGCTGCATATTATGACTATGAGATTTGGCAAATGGATTTCAAAACTACTTTCCTTAATGGACATCTCAAAGAGAATGTCTATATGGTTCAGCCCGAAGGTTTTGTCGATCCACAAAATCCCAATAAAGTATGCAAGTTAAAGAAATCAATCTAGTGATTGAAACAAGCATCGAGAAGTTGCAATCGACGTTTTGATGAAGTGATCAAGAAATTTGGATTCATCAAGAACGCTGATGAAGCTTGTGTGTATAAGAAAGCAAGTGGGAGCATCATCACATTCTTTGTATTGTATGTTGATAATATACTACTGTTTGGAAATGACATTCCAACCATGGAAGGTGTTAAAACCTGGCTTGGAAGTTGTTTTTCCATCAACGATCTTGGTGAAGCTGCCTATATTTTAGGAATAAAGATCTTGTAAGGCCCCATTCCTGGAGACCTCATAGTTGGACAATCATAGCATTATTATATAAAATAATAAACATTTCATAAAACATCGCAGCGGAATTGAGTTAACAAAAACCATTCATGCATATAACTAATTTTGCAAAATAATACATCGTTGTAAGTTAGGGTTACAAAATAATCTATTAGTTGCATTACAATACAACAAAATCATTAAGCATGAATGGATGCTAGTCTAGCCCTGACGAGTAGCTTCCCTCGCGTGCCATCCTCAGCAAGATTTACCTGCATAAAAGTCAGCGTTACTAAGTGAGTTCTAGTTTTAAAGTGTTAAAACACCTCGTATCGTTAATATATGAAACATACTCATTTTCAATAAAATGCTTTCTTTACTTTCATATGTGAGCATTCATCTTACATCAAGGTATAAACTTATTATCTTTCATTATCGTATGCATTCGTTTGTTTCATACTTTTTCATTATCTTTCACTATTTCCAGGTCCTGTCATAGCTTTTACTTAGCCCCCCTACTTTTACTTCTTTTTATTCTCTTCAGGATACTTTTCCTTTCTTTTATTTTGATGAGAAATTTCGGGTGTTACAGATCTATAGGGATAGATCAAGGCGGTTGATAGGTTTAAACCAAAGTGCATATATTGATAAAATCTTGAAAAGGTTCAAGGTGGAGAACTCTAAGAAAGGTTTGGTACCTATTCAAAGAGGGATAATATTGAGTGCATCTCAATGTCCAAGCTCAAAGGATGAGCAAGAAAGGATGAAGGAAATCCCATATGCATCTGCTATAGATTCCATCATGTATGCAATGATATGCACTAGACCGGACGTGTCATGCGCTTTAAGCATGACAAGAAGATATCAGCAGAATCCAGGAAATAGCCATTGGATGGCTGTTAAGAGTATATTGAAATACCTTAGGAGGACTAGCAATATGTTTCTAATATACGGATCTGGTGAAGAGGAACTCGTTGTAAAGGGTTACACGAATGCGAGTCTCCAAACTGATCGAGATGATTCTCGATCACAATCGGGGTATGTCTTAATTATGAATGGAGGGGCGGTGTCCAGGAAGAGTTCAAAGTAGGATGTGGTGGCTTTGTCCACTACAGAATCAGAATACATCGCCGCTTCATTGGCGGCACAGGAAGCTGTATGGTTAAAGAAATTCAATGTCGATCTAGGGGTAGTCTCTACCATTCAAGATCCCCTAGAGATCTTTTATGATAACGAGGGTGCGATTGCTCAAATCAAGGAACCCCGTGCACATCAAAAGAGAAGGCACATTGAGCAGAGATTTAACTACATAAGGAATGAAGTTGAAAAGGGAAAGATATGTATTCGCAAAGTTCATACCGATCAAAATATTGCAGATCCACTCATATAGCTCCTTGAAAGGCCAAAGCATGAGAGTCATACTTGTGCCTTAGGACTTCGATATTCTAGTGATTGGATTTGATCTATTTAGTATTTAAATATCGGAACAATTGTTATTTTGACTCATATATATATATGATTATGATACTATGAGTTATGTTCCATTTTAGCATCTTTTGATCCATGAATATGTTTATTATTCTAAATGTCCATAGTCGGTCATATTTGTGGGAAAAAATATGAAGGGAAGACTACTATGAACTTGGATTGATGGATATTTATAAGGTATGAATATAGAGCAAGAGGTTGCTACCAAGGTTCATAGATATTTGTGAGATACAAATATTGGACTGACCCGCTCTCAAATTTTACTGCATAGAATTATGTAATTGATCATAAGTAAATTTGAGTAAAGGTGAATATCATTGTATCCTTCGACCTGAGATACATATTGGGTTTCGATATTCACCAAATATTATACTTTGATCTCGTTCTTCCCTGTTCTGAAACATGGACAATACATAAGGCTAGTTTCAGGTGTGATACATGCTGATTGTGAGAAACGTATGTTGTCAAGATGGGATTTGTTCCTCTTATTTGTTGAGAGTATGATGTCTAAGGCTTGATAAAGTTAAATCAACAGGGAATGATCATTCTATGTCTCTGGATTTAACATGACATCTGTAACAAAAGGATTAATGATAGATTCACCTAAATCATTTCAAGTAAGGGACTTGAGGAAGATGATGTTAGAGTGACACTTCGTCATGCGTATTAGGGGTAGTAAACCATTGTTAGGCGGTATAGATAATGTGGGCTAGATATTAGAGGTTCCCTCTGTTAGGTATAGCTGATGTGGGCTAGACATTAGAGGTTCCCTAGGGCTCAGTTGATCTTGAGAGTGGTATGGTAGATCCACAACACGGCCCGGATGGAACATAATGTCTTCATCAGGAAGGATTGATAGCTCAATGAGGGATAGAGAGTTTAAATCTAATGACCCGAGACCTTGGTTAGCACCTACAGGTTCTTCTGCCAGAGTAGATGACCCAATGATGTTGGTGTCCCTTGTTGGCTGCTCAGAGGAGTGGTGAGACTCACCCTAAGGGCTAAAGGCTTGGGTTGTGGGCTCGTCAGCTTGAGACTGAAGAGACTCAAAGCTGACATTGAGGTCAATGGTGGAGGATGGTTATTACTGGGTTTGAGAATGATATTCTCGGTTGATGTGACTCAACCTAGGATCGAATATGTGGACTGAGTCAATAATATAGCAGCGGAATTACTATATTAAAGAACATTAATTGTTGTAGTAAACGCTTGAATGTAAGAGAATCAAGAACCGTAGTAAATATTGTAGATATTACTGCTGAAATCAACAACCTTTCAAAGTTAGGGTATGTGACGCTATTTATAGGCGTATTCATTGCCTGTACAAAAGACTAAACTAACCTTGATCTATACAAGAGAATCTAGTCTAAGTACAAAATAAATGTGTAAGTTGTTCATCCGCATTAGTTCATGCGGATGAACAAGTCTTCATCAGCATTTGTGTTTGCTCACCCGCATTAGTTCATGAGGGTGAACAAGTCTTCATCAGCATTTGTGTTTGCTCACCCGCATTAGTTCATGCGGGTGAACAAGTCTTCATCAGCATTTTGTTGTTCATCCGCATAGACTAATACGGATGAACAAGTCTTGTCAGTATTTACTGTTGTTCATCCGCATGGACTAATGCGGGTGAACACTTCTTGTCAGCATTTCTTCAGTTCATCCGCAAGGACTAATGCGGATGAACACTTCTGTTCAGCATTAGTTGTCTTGATCCGCATTTGTTAATGCAGGTGAACAAACACTTGTCTGCATTTGTTCACTAGTCATCCGCATTAACAAATGTGGGTGCTCTATACTTGTCTTTTCTTGTCTTCTATTTTCTTGTGTTGATGATGTCTTCTGTGTTCTTCTGTAAATAATGTGCTCCAACCAGAACATCCTCCAACCACTACTTAAGTTGGCAAGTATGATCCTTTCAGGGTCTAACAATACTCCCCCTAAGGATTATACTGCCTAGGTTCCTCAAGAGTGTGATGGTGGTGGTGGTTGTGAAGATTCTGGTTGGTCTTCTTGTGTTGTCTTCTGTTGGTCTGTTGTTGGAGAGATTGTTGCAGCAGCTTCATGATGTACCTCAGGTTCTGCAAGGGAAGGATTGAGGATTGCCTTTATCATGTTTGAAAAATCCCTAGCTTCCTTCATTTTTTCTCTACTGAGCACATGAATCTTCATCTCACTCATTGTATGAATAGCAGCAATGGGCATTTGTTTCAAAGAGATGGGTTCCCAAACTAAAATAGAAGATAACCCATCTCTATGAATCACCAGTGAACCATCAGCATCAACTTCCAATTTGACAATATTGCCCATCTGCATTGGCACCTTTCTCTTCTTCCTTTGTTCCCTTTTGTTGTTGATTCTATCAAAAGCCAGCTTCAAGTTCTTAACACACTTTAACATAAACTCCAGATCATCTTCAGCAGCTTTATTTTTGAGGGCTCTGAAGTGTCTTGTGAAGATATAGTGTATGTAAGACTCATCTAGCAGTCTGACCTCATAACCACTAAAAATTCTAATCTCTGGGGCTTTTTTTCCTTCCCACTTTCTCTCAATACCAACTCATAGGATTCTTCATCATAGTACACATTGGAAATTGGTTTGGTTTTATGAGTTCCAGCAATCATTTTTCATTTCAATGATTCTGTTGGTTTCACATGCAGCTCAGGGAACACTACCTCTTCTGCCTCTCTCTTTCTTTTTTGTTCAAGGGGATTTATGAAAGATTTGTCTTTTCTAGTATAGATGGCTTTTAGAGACTTGAAGTTGTTGGTTCTCTTAAACATCTTCAGAATATCCTCAAATTCATAACCCCTGTACATTCCATCACAGTTGATTAGATCTAACTCAACCAATTCTTTTAAGTCATGGACCTTCATGGCATTGACTAAGGCTGTATATTCTGTAAAGAATTGCACCAGGCCTGAGATTCTCTTGACCATGAACATATTCCAGCTGCTATCATACTTCCAGGCAATGATTTTGACATCTGTTTTGCCTTTGGGAGTAGATACCCCTCTAATCATCTCAGCAGTGGTTAAACCCTCTTGAAGTTTTAGTTGTGAAGGTTCAATGAACCACTCTGGGTTTTTGTGCAGAATAGGGGCCCGAACATCTTTGTCTTTTGTAGTCAATTGTACATCTTATGCAAAAGATCTTGTTCTGGGCTTCTAGGCAATTACTTCTTCAATTGCTTTCATTCTATCTTTCTTTTCATTAATCATTCTTAACATAGCAGCCCGAAGTGAGTTAGTCTTCATCTTTCCTAACTTTCTTTTTGTAAATCCCTGTTTGTTGAGATAATCCTTCATTTCCCTATCTGACATGTTATAGGGATCAGGAAAAACAAACTGTTGGTCATCTTTCTTTGCTGTTTTGAGGATAGAGGATGTTGGCTTTTCAGTCTTTTTTGTTTTCTCATATTCTATTACATATGTAGGATCTAGAAGCTTTTCCATCTTCTTTACCTCCTCAACAATCTCCTCATATGTCATGTTAAACACAATGTCAGCATCATAACCATGATTTATCAGATACATGGCATAAATCATGAGATCATCAACTTTGCTTTTTCAATCATGTTTTCTACAGATGGCTCAATAATTGATGGACTCCTCATGTCACGATGTTTCTTTGTTTGTTCATCTTAGTTTCTCCTTCTTCCAACATAATCACTTCCAAAGTATGCTGCAACTCTTTCTTAGCTTGTTCATGTTCATCTAAAAATTCAGCAATTGCTACCAAACTCCTAGGATCATTTCTAGTTTTCTTCTTAGGTTGTTCTTCCTCAACCGTAGGAAGTTTTCCTTTTGCTTTTTCAGTCAAGTATTTCCTTTTTCTTGTGTATGTAATCACTCTTGGTCCTGATGATGAAGCTACATCAGTTTTGGCCTGTTGTTTTTCTTCAACAGCCTTAAGCTTAGCAGTGATTCTTTGTTGTTCAGCTTCTTGTCTGTTCAATTCAGCTATTTCCTTTTCTTTGAATTCATCACAAAGTCTATTGATTAAACTTTGTTGTTCATTAGTCAATACAACAGTAGGAACAAGCTGCATTCTCAGTTCTTCTATTGACACTGGTTGTGATGGAATTACAATTATAGACTCTGAGGGGGATTTGGTGTTTTTGATTAATCCCAGAATTCCTCATCTATAATGAATTCACTTGAAGAGAATCCGTCCATGTCATCTATTAGTTCTTTCATCATGGCCTCTTTTTCAGTAGATGGATCAGAATGTACTACCATCTCCCAGCTATCATCATCCCTAACACCACTGGTTTCTTGCTGTTATGAATGAACTTCCTTATCAGTTTCTTCAGCTTCATGTTCTGTTGCTTCTCTTTCAAATTCAGCCTTTAATTGAGCAATCAGTTCCAATTCATCAATTCTTTTCTTCAAACCTCATTTTGTTTGTTCAGATCAGCAATAAGTTCTTTTTGTATCTCCAACATGTGCTCTTGATCTTCCATAGCTACAGTTTGAATGCCACAGTGTCCACATGACCACTGATTTCTTCTCTTGACATCTCTAAAGAGGCTTTTAACTGTTTGATCTCCTCATCTTTTGTTCTCAAATCAGCATCATACTTGGCTTTTAATTCACTCAGTTCTTTCTCCTTTTCATCCAACTCTAGGTCTCTATCATTGATTATCCCTGCCCTTCTATCCAAAGTCTTCTCCATTCTAGACATTTTGGCTAAGAGATCAGATATCATCCTATCCTTTTCATCAGGTCTATTCACCTTTGATTATGCAAAGCTCTCAGAAGGAGCATCTTCAGAGACAAGTTGTCTCTATGGTAGAGGCATAGTATGTTGATTATCTTCTTCATCATCAGAAGATTTAGAAGATTTTGAGGAGCTGGTAGATTCACCAGAACTCCCAGCCTCAGCAATTGCTTCAGGTGGAGAACTGCCTTGTGAATCTTCTTGTATATGAATTGGAGAGAATGATTGTGGGATAATGGGATCAACCCTCAAAGGGGATAAAATAGCAGCTTCTTGTAGTGTTTCACCAGTGTGAGGATCACCAATCAAAGGTGACACTGGTATAATGTGTTCTTCAGTTTCTGCATGCTCATCAACATGGTGTTGATCATGAGTATCAGCCTGCTCCACTAATTGTTCTGTAGCTTCTTCTTGAACATTTACTTCATGAATTAATTCATCATCAGAACATCAGCTGCCATTTCTTGTGCAGGTTCCTTAATAGGAATATCGTCATGTACAACCGGTTCTTGGTGTTGTAGTTGTTCCTCATCCATTGGCACATCAATTTGGGGATCTACTTGTTGTTGCATCCAAGGTAAGAGTGGAATGAAAGCACCACTATAGAAGTTTCTGGATCTCTCTTCTTGATGTACTTCAAAGATTTGGCATTATAATGAGGAACTTCAAGAATGGGGCCTTCTAAAACTAGATCAGGAAAGGCTTCATTAATAAGCACTGAATGAATCTGGGGTACATTAAGAACATGTTCCTTCTCCCCTCTTGAATATTTGACATCATTCCATTAAAGACATATGCTGAAAAGTTGTAGGGTCTGTTAGAGCAGAGGGCACAGACCAGTGAAGATGTAGTTAATGGTATGTCATTCCACCTAGTTTTTCTTTTAGATAGGCAGTGTTGGATATAATGAATGAGAAACCTCCATTGCAAATAAACCAATCCTTTTACTATCTATTTTGCCTCAAATCCTCCCTCATATCCAATGTCAGCAAAGAATGACATGATATCTTCTTCATCAAATTAGTTGGAGAATTTGGATCATCTTGAAATTGAAGGCATTCTCTAATAGATTGTTCTGATATCACCAGAGTGTGATCAGCAGATATTCTTCCTGAGATTTTCTCTCCATCAATATCTAAAGCTTCTGCATTTCCCCAGAAAGATCTGATGTAATTCTCATAGATTACAGGTCTTACTGATATGGCATGAGCCACTCTTGTTATGGCTATGAACCTGATCTTGTCTCTGAGTCCCTAGCTTCTGGTACATCAGAATCAAGAAAACCACTGACATTATGGAGCTTGCTCCAAGTCAGGTTAGCTATTATGTAATCTGTACACAGAGAGTATGAATTAGTGAGAATTGTGTGATTTGTTCAATTTTGACTTTTTAGGTCAAAAGAATTCTGCTTGTTACTGTTACATTTGGTTATTTGACCTGATTTTGATTTTTCATGAAGAATAATTCAAAATTTTGTTTCTTTGTGTTGGGATATACTGATTTTGATAGTGTTTAACAGGTTGTGATGTCAACATTGTTATACACCAGTATCCCCTGTGTATCGATGTTTATGTGTTCTTAGAACCACATGAAATATTTGAAGTTTACACCGATCATTGGTTTTAATGAACTCTGTCATTCATCTAAATCCAGTGTTCTTGAGTGTATTTGAATCATTTCATAAGAGTAGGGTTCCATTTCATGAAATTTCGTTTGACAGTCGAAGTTTTTTTCAGAATCTGATGATCACCTTGTGGTTGATAATACTTCGATTTAACAGACAATGTTGTTTGTTTTGATGTTGGATTTGAACAAAATGAAGCTTGATTAGTGTAGATTTGAACTCCGAAGACGAACGGTTTTCTGGCACTCGACTCTCTATAAAAGTTCACTCAAAAATTTGAAAAGTAATAAATGACTCACATTAAATGAGTATTTATAATACATTTCATAATTTTCACAAAATTTTACCAAGTGTTGAAAAGTTCTGTACTGTAGCAAATGCGCATATAGAATTTCTATGGGCGCATTCACTGTAGCAAATGCTGATGATCAAATTAAGTTTGTCAGCATTTACTGTAACAAATGCGGAAGAGTTAATTTTACCTATCCGCATTCACTGTAGCAAATGCGGGTGACCAAAGTTATCAGCATTCATTGAAAATTCTCAACTGTAGCAAATGCAGAAGAACAAATGACTTGTCCGCACTTACTGAGATGCGAGTGAACAAAGTAACTTATCAGCATTCACTGTAGCAAATGCGGGTGTACAAATGACTTGTCCGCATATACTGTGACAAATGCGGGTGAGCAAAGTGTTCAGCATTCACTGTAGCAAATGCGGGTGAACAAATGACTTGTCCGCATTTACTATAGCTAATGCGGATGAACACTTTTTTTGTCCGCATTAGTTTACTTGTACAAAAACAGATACCCGCATTGGTTAAATGGCAGGGTTACCTTCACCTAGCATTAACCAATGCCCTTACCCGCATTAAATTTTGTACTTTGTCAAAAATTAATGTTTTTGCAGTGGCTGAATCTGATTGGTTTGTACAGCTGCTTCTGATTTTATGAAGATGAGTCTGCATTTTTGTTGTTTTTCGAAGATTTTGCAGATTCAAGATTGTCAATTCTTGCTTGGATTGTCATGTATCTTTGATGTGACACAGATTCCCAACTAGACTGATTTTGGAGCATATGCATCTTCTGAAGCTGATTATGGAGTAATTTCCATACAGACACAATCAATTTGACAAAGTTGTCAATTTAATGTTTGCAAATTTCATGTTTTTGTAAATATTTCCTTTTTAAAAATTTTATTACTCCCCCTAAAGTTTATATCCATGCGGGATAAAAAATTTAAATGAACTTTATAAAATTTTAGGACAATATTTCTGAACTGTTTAATTGTTTTGCACTTTTGTTTGAAATTTTGGGATCATATCAATCTTATCTTTCATAAGTGCAAGTTGTCATGAGCTTATTGATTGAAGGTATATTTGTCCTCTTAAACTCATGCTTGGTCAATATTGTAATGCATGTGATTTTTATCATGTTTTGATTTAATAAAACATTCAACATGAACCTCACACTCATAAGCATAGCAAGATCAACTATCCTCATGTACTATATGGTAGAACTTTCTCACAACTTTCAATACCTGGTCATTTAAATTATGAAACCTCATTCATTTTGGTAAGGGGGATCCACTTTGGGATTCTTTTACCTGATCCTTATTTTGTTTGATCCACATTGGGATTCTTTTTGCTCTTCACTTTTGAAGGTGATCCACTTTGGGATTTTTTTGTTATATTCTGTTTTATTTGTCACCCGTATTGGATGTGTTCCACATTGGGACTCTTTTTGGATCTAGACATCAGCATTATGTGCTTGTTTCCCCAGGTCTTTGCTCAGCAAAACAAAGGAGAAACTGATATGAATGAGATTCATAAGGTATCATGACCTGGTGTGTTTAGGTTACTACACATACATACACTTGGATAGGTTAGATACATACATGCTCTGAGATGATGCATTCATAGTTGAATGTGATCTTTAGTGTATCACAGCATTTATCTTCTGTTCCAAGTTGAGCCTACCCTCATATCAGGTAAGTCATGTATGTCTTTCAAGATATTGAATTAAGCACAGTGAATGATATAACGACTGTAATTATATCATCTCCCTCAAGAAGTACAAAACAAGGACTTCAACAAAAATTGATTTCTTTTTGTAATTTTGTGAATTTATTGATGTTAATCAAGGTTAATCATGCCAATTGATTGGACTAAGAATTCAAACCGACTTGGGTCAAATGCCTTAGTACACAAATCAGCTAGCTGATTGTCTGTGTTAACCTGATTCAGCTTGATTAAACCTTTTTCAGCACAGTCTCTCAAAACATGATATCTAATTTCAATATGTTTTGTTTTTGAGTGCTGAACAGGATTGTTTGTTATGAAGACTGCAGCAGTGTTGTCAATATGAATTGGTGTGTGCAAAAATTGAAACCATAATCAAGCTCTAGTTTTGAATCCAGAGAACTTGAGAGCAACAAGCTGATGCTGCTATGTACTCAGCTTCAGCTGTCGATGCAGAAACATTGGTCTGTTTCTTGCACTGCCATGACACCAATCTGGGACCAAGAAATTGACAACCGCCAGATGTGGATTTTCTATTGAAATTGCATCCCCTGTAGTCACTGTCGGTGTATGCATAGGGATTGAAGTCTCCATCCTTTGGATACCATAGTCCAAGAGCAGGTTTGCCCTTAAGATATCTGAATATCCTCTTGACTGCATTCACGTGAGATTCCTTGGGATCTGCTTGATACCTGGCACATACACAAACACCAAAATAACATCAGGTCTACTGGCTGTTAAATACATAAGTGAACCAATCATGGATCGATAAAGAGTCTGATCCACAGATTTGCCATTTGTGTCTGGGCCAATCTTCACTTTTGTATCAACAGGTGTTCTGATGGACTGACAGTCTGCAAAGTAAAACTTCTTCAACATTGATTCCACATATTTTGACTAGTTCATGAAGATTCCACTGGATGTTTATTGTACTTGAAGACCTAGGAAGAATGTGAGTTCTCCCATAGCACTCATCTGAAATTTTGAATGCATAAGATCTTCAAAGTCTTTGCAGAGTTGTTTGTTGGTGGAGCCAAATATGATATCATCCACATAAATCTGGACAAGCAGCATCTCATTCCCTTTTCTCTTTCTGAATAAAGTCTGTTTAATCTTCCTTCTTTCATAACCATGGTCAAGAAGAAAGGATGACAGAGTCTCATACCATTTTCGAGGGGCTTGATGTAAGCCATACAAAGCTTTATCAAGCTTGTATACCCTGTGAGGGAAATCAGGATCCTCAAAGCCTGGAGGTTGACTCACGTAGACTTCTTCAGAGATCTTTCCATACAGAAATGCACACTTTACATCCATTTGATAAACTATGAATTTCATGGATGCAGAGTACGCAAGAAAGAGTCGTATGGCTTCTAATCTAGCAACAGGAGCAAACACCTTGTCATAATCTATTCCTCTTCTTGTGTATAGCCCTGCGCTACCAGTCTTGCTTTGTTTCTGATGACGATCCCTCTGTCATCGGTCTTAATTCGGTACAGCCATCTGGTGCCAATAGGGTATTAACCTTCGGGAACATCCACCAGCTGCCATACTTCATGTTTCTTGAATTGTAGCAATTCTTCCTGCATTGCCTCAATCCAACTATTGTCTTGAAGAGCCTCTTTAATGTTTTTGGGTACAGTTTGACACAGAAAACAAGAAAACAAAAAGATGTTTGCAATACTTGACTTGCTTCGAGTCACCCACTCATCTAAATCACCAATAATGGCAGACACTAGATGATTCTTGTGTGTCCTGGTAATTGGAATCAAATCACCAGCAATGGACACATCAAGATTGGAGACATTCAGATCATCTTGGTGAGAGGCATCTTGTTGTTGTAGTGTCAGAGAGCGATGACCAGAATCAGAGGGTACAACATCTTTAGCTTGAGCAGCACTCTGAATACTCTCATCATTTTCATCTCTGTTATAATCTACTGGAGCATGAGTTGGTTCTGAATGTCTCACTTCAGTTGAAGGTTCAGCTGAAGGAGATGGCATTGAATTGCGACCAGCATCTGTTGAGATACTTTCATTTTGTGTAACTTGCCGGATAGGATCAGCTTGTAAGGGCACTTCTTCATTGTCTTGATTGGTAGAAGGAGGAATCATTAGGAAGTCTGTTCTTCTTTCAACTGACCCTAATGTTCCTACATTTGACAAATTGAACAGATCAAAAGATCTTGTAAATGAATCAATATCAAACAACCAGTCTCTACCATTTGATGATTTGGGAAATGAATGCTCATTGAATTGAATATTTTTGATTCATCAATGATGTTTTATCTAGGATTAAACACCCTAAAAGCCTTAGACACTAAGGAATATCCCAAGAAGAATCCCTCGTCAGACTTAGGAGCAAACTTTCCTAAATGGTCTCTGGTGTTCAATATTGAGACAGGACAACCAAATGACTTCAAAAATCCAATGAATGGTTTTCTATGAAAAAGAAGTTCATAAGGAGTTTTATTGTGTTCTTTGATTATCAAAGTTCGATTTTGCACAAAACATGAAGTGTTAACTCCTTCTGCCCAAAATGTAATAGGCAGTTTTGAATCAGCTAGCATTGTTCTTGCTGCTTCAATCAGTGTTCTATTCCTTCTTTCAGCAACTCCATTTTGTTGTGGAGTACGAGCAGCACTGAACTGATGAACAATGCCTTTTGCGGTGCAAAATGAACTCATGCTTTCATTTTTAAATTCTGTCCCATTGTCACTTCTAATAGATTTTACTTTTAAATCTAGTTGATTTTCAATTTTGGTTATAAAATCTATTATGATTTAGGGCGCCTCATTCTTATAAGTAGGAAGAAGACCCATGTGAATCGAGTAAAGTCATCAATGATCACTAAACAATAATGCTTCTTGCCAATACTTATGACGTGAGTCAGCTCGAAGAGATCCATATGAAGTAACCTCAATGGACAATTGTTAGTGTTCACAAGTTTTGGCTTATGAGATGATTTATGTTGTTTTCCTTTGAGACACGCAGTACAGTGGTCAACAAAATGAAATTCCTTTTGAGAAAGACCAATTACATGGTTCTCTTTGACCAATCTATTCATATTTTTAAAATTCGTGTGTCCTAAGCGTCTATGCCAAAGTTGTGATTCATCAAATGATGCTTTAGACAATAGACATGTCTCTTCTGATGGAAGAGTAGAATTAAGGTTCAAGACATATGTATTATTCTTCCTCGGTGTCTTCAAGACAACCTATTCTTCAGGAATATAAAATCCTGGTTTCAAGATGTAGCAATGAGTATCGGTGAAATGAGTAGAATATTTCTTATCACAAATCTGGGATACATTGAGCAGATTGAAGTTCAGCTGCTCGCAGTAATTGACTTTGTCAAAGCTCAGAATCCCATTCGTCACTGAACCTTCTCAAGTAATTCTACCGCCCTGTGAATCTCCGCCAAATGCCACAGTAGTTCCTTGAATGTGCTTGAAGTCATGAAGGAGGGAACTATCTCCTGTCATGTGTCGGGAGCATCCACTGTCCATGTACCATAAGCTATTGGACCTGTATGAATGACCCTCAGATGGCATTGGAGTTAGTCCATCATTGATATGTGCCATAAGTGCATGATTCTGAAACTGTGGTGGAACTTCCTCTGCATACACGCTCCAATTACAAACTCCATCTTGTCGGATGACAACTGCATTTGAATTTTGTTGATTACTTCCTTGAGATTGATGAGTCAGCAGAGGTTGTCTTTGCTGAATTGGCTGTTGCTGATTTTGTTGTTGCTGAATTGGCTGGTGCTGATTTTGTTGTTGGTGTGAATAAGAGTTGCTTGTCTGAAAGTTGGTGTTGTGTTGAGAAGCCTGCTGGCCATGTGAGGGTCTTTGAAAATTATTGTTTCTTCTCTTGGGAGAGTTACATTCCCAAGAGAAATGACCACTCATTCCACAGCTAAAACACTTATCTTTGGATTTGTCATATCCCAGCTTTGTATTCTCATTGAGACTCAGTTTCTTCCCTTTTCGAAAGAATTTCTTTGCTCTCATAGCAATCATTGCCATCTGCCATTGCAAGTCCATTTCTTCAACATCATCAGGATCCATTTCTTCTAGGTCTTCTTGAATCAGATGAGCTGATGTGAATCTCCCTCCAAGGTAGGCTTTAAAGCTAGCAACAAAGGCATTGAAAGTTGCCTTTTGTTCTTCAGATTTTTGCTCATCATGCATGTTGTTAGGAGATACAGTGGGTTGAGCAGAAGATGGTTTTTTTTGAGGTTGTGGAGCAGCACAAAATCCTGTTGTTCTTGTTTGATCTCTTGATGACAAAAAGTCTTCTTCTTCAGTAACAAAGGCATTTTCAACAGAATTAGTTTCATATGGAAACTTGTAAGCCTCAATGACTTGAGGTCCACTCAGATTTCTGCTCCTTTCATCAAGTTCAAGAGCCTCAATTTTTGCAATCATGATATCCAAGCTAGTACTCTCCAAATCAAGAGTATTCTTAAACATTGTAACATTCTGTTTCCAGCTTTCAGGTAAGTTGTCCAGCATTTTCTTATTTAGTTCCTTCTCCTTGTAAGTGACCCCCATAATTTCAAGGTCATTTACAAGTTGCACAAATCTATGAAGCTGTCTGGAGATAGACTCTCCTTTGGTATGATGAAATGTCTCATACTGATTTATCAACTTGTCTTTGTTAATTTCAGTAACTTCACTGCTTCCCTCACACATAATCTGTAAAGCATCCCAGACACTCTTAGTTGTTCCATATTTTTCTAATCTTTTCAGAACATCCATTTTTAGTGCTTGTGTAAGTATGGAATAAGCTCTAAGATCAATCTTGATTTTCTTATATTCTTCATCATCAAGAGTTAAGTTTGGATCCTCAATGTGAATTCTTGTAGTTTTGTACTGAGCAGCTTGATCAGCATTTAGAGATAGTGGAATATAGGGACCTTTGCAAATAGATATCCAGTAGTCAGGATCTACACCTGTAATGTAGTTTCTGAAATGAATTTTCCACTGCTAAACTCAGATTTGTGTTTAAGCATAGGAGGTTTGGATGCATGACCAATTTCAGAATGATTATAGGAATCCATGTTAGTTAAACTGATTTTAACTTGTTGAATACTGTTTTAAGTTGATTTTAAGTTCGAACAGTGTGTTTTTCTTCAAATCTTCTATTTTCGGTCAAGAACAGGTCTGTTAAGTTTAGATCTGTCGATTTGAAGGAGTTCTACGTTCTTGATTTTGCGTTGTTGGGTTTGACAACAACAGATCTGAAGATTTTGTACTTTGTGGTGTTCGATTATAGTATGTTTGTTTATCAGAAGAGTAGATCTTGCTGATGAACAACTCAGTCTACAGTTCAATCGATTTCACCTAAAATCCGAGATGATTCCGTGATGAATTCAAGAGCCAAGGCTTTGATACCAATTGACTGGGTTTGAGAATGATATTCTCGATTGATGTGACTCAACCTAGGATCGAATATGTGGACTGAGTCAATAATATAGCAGCGGAATTACTATATTAAAGAACATTAATTGCTGTAGTAAAGCTTGAATGTAAGAGAATCAAGAACCGTAGTAAATATTGTAGATATTACTGCTGAAATCAACAACCTTTCAAAGTTAGGTTATGTGACCCTATTTATAGGCGTATTCATTGCCTGTACAAAAGACTAAACTAACCCTGATCTATATAAGAGAATCTAGTCTAAGTACAAAATAAATGTGTAAGTTGTTCATCCGCATTAGTTCATGTGGATGAACAAGTCTTCATCAGCATTTGTGTTTGCTCACCGGCATTAGTTCATGCGGGTGAACAACTCTTCATCAGCATTTGTGTTTGCTCACCCGCATTAGTTCATACGGGTGAACAAGTCTTCATCTGCATTCTGTTGTTCATCCGCACAGACTAATGCGGGTGAACAAGTCTTGTCAGCATTTACTATTGTTCATTCGCATGGACTAATGCGGGTGAACACTTCTTGTCAGCATTTCTTCAGTTCATCCGCAAGGACTAATGCGGATGAACACTTCTGTTCAGCATTAGTTGTCTTGATCCGTATTTGTTAATGCGGGTGAACAAACACTTGTCCGCATTTGTTCACTAGTCATCCGCATTAACAAATGCGGGTGCTCTATACTTGTCTTTTCTTGTCTTCTGTTTTCTTGTTTTGATGATGTCTTCTGTGTTCTTCTGTAAATAATGTGCTCCAACCAGAACAACCTCCAACCACTACTTAAGTTGGCAAGTATGATCCTTCCAGGGTCTAACAGGTTGGACCTCTGGTTGAGTAGGAGCCCTGAGTTCCACTCGAGCCTTTTTGGATAGAATACAGGGACCCTAACCAATCAGAGTAGATTAATCGGGGGTTCGTTTGGGGCATCTTGTGTATATAAGCTTGATTGGGTGTGAAAAAGTGATTGGCATTTGAGTGGTGGTGTCTAGTGTGGGTTAATCACCTACTACGCTTGCAGGGATGTCACCTGGAGTTGTTGGCTCGCGCATACCTGGCAGAAGATCGGTGAATCTTCATGAGAAGTTGGTGGACACCTTCATCAATTTCTTGAAGATGCCAGACCGCATGTGATGGACCAGTAGAACATCTGCACATTGTAATTTTTCCTGGTCCAGCTCACAGTTGATTATGTGCTGAATGAACCAGGGATACATGTAGAATGGAACCCAGGTAAGATTGCCTCTTAAGTTGTTCAACACGAATCTTGAGTAGTTGAAGCACAGGCCCTTTACCAACCCCTGGACGAGGCAGCCAAAATCATATGGGATATAATCCCATCCCTCAGATTTATTGGATAGGCAACGTAGGACAATGTGACACAAGAACTTCCAATTGTAGGAGAAGTTAAACTTATAGACTGTAGACTTGTGCACATCACCGCCATATCCCATCTGAGTGTAAGTGTCTTCCAACTCAGATTTAGGGAACTCAGTAGGTGCGCCCTCATCATGAAGCTCCAGATGCTCCCTGATGGTTGATTTAGTAATGATGATATCCTATCCACAGATCCTCAAACAGATGACCCTTTCACCATTTAGTGTTTCATCTTGACCATTGGCCCAGAATTCAGCCATGTGGTTAGAGTAGATGCTGGGGTTGACGGTGAGGCCTGTGAAGTATGCCGATTGGGAAAGAAATTAGATGATAGGGGCAAAGTCGGCATCCTTTGAAGAATCAAGGATGGCCACCTGATTATGTTGGGGATTTAGGACCATTGTTAAGAGGTAAGGTAGGATTGAAGAAATATGAGAGTGAGTGAAGAAGATGGTGGTAATTTGGGGCTTTTTACTATGGTAATGAAAATCAAGAGAGAGAGTCGGAAATTTTAAATAGTGTTAAAAAGCAAACCGATAAGGTGAAAGGACAGTTTAGGTTTTGATTTGACAGAGACCGTAAGATAAAACATTTTAAATATTCCGACAATCATCAACAAAATCTTATTTTTTACAGAGTGGGGCCCAAAGATTTCCATTACACAGTAAAGATGTTCTTCCAAAGGTAAACTTGCTTCCTAGAGAAAACACTTGTGTTTCTCAATATTGTCTTCCGAAGTCAATTTTTACTTCCGAAAGCAAAACATGTCTCAATGACAAGTTTTCTTCCGAATCTTCTTTTGAGAATAGAAGTTAGTAAGCTTTGAAAGTAAATTTGAACCATGATCAAGTGTTCTTCCAAGGCTAACTACTCTTCGGAAGATAATATTTAGGCAGTGGAATTTTCCTTCGGAAGAAAAATAAAGATTTCTTCCGAGGGCATTCTCTCCGGAAGTATTTACGCTTAGATTTTTGAAGAACGCCTTTTGTAACATGGCTTAGATTATAGTTAGACAAGACATATTTTAAAAAGGTTTTTCAAAAGAGAAGAACTAGTCAATGTTAATCATTCCACTAGATGTAATTAAATATTTAAATCTTTGTTCATCAAAGGCTGTGGTGAACAAGTCAGCATATTGTTCATTTGAATTCACTTTGACTAGCTTTATTAGATTTTTCTCATAAATATATCTAATGAAATGATACCTGATGTCAGTATGCTTTGTCTTGGAGTGCTTGATCAGATTATCTATTATAGAAAAGGCACTCTTGTTTTCTATATGGAAAGGAGTTTGCATGAAGTTGAAACCATAGTCCAGCATCTGATTATGAATCCATACCAATTGAGCACAACAACTCGCAGCAATAATATATTCAACTTCAGCAGTTGATGTAGAGACACATGATTGATTCTTGCATTGCCTGGAGATAATCCTTCCACCAAGAAACTGACATCCTCCGGATGTGGATTTCTTATTGATGTTGCAGCCACCATAATCAGTGTCAGTATAACCATAAAGATTGAAGTCCTTATTCTTAGGATACTAGAGACCCAGTTTGGGAGCTCCTTTAAGGTATCTAAGAATTCTCTTCCCAGCAATTAGGTGAGACACCTTGGGAGCAGTCTGATATCTTGCATAGATGCAGGTTGCAAACATGATATCAGGTCTGCTTGCAGCGAGATACATCAGAGATCCGATAATCGCCCTATACTGATGCTGATGAGTATCCTCCCCCTCAGAATTAGGACAAAGATTATGATTTCTGGGTAGAGGTGTCAAGGCTAGTTTACAATCTTTCATCTCAAATCTCTCTAAGATGTCCTTGACATACTTATATTGATTGATGAAGAAATCTTCTTCCATCTGCTTCACTTGAATTCCAAGGAAGAAATCCATCTTTCCCGTTGAACTCATCTCAAACTTCTTCATGATGCTTTCAAAGTCTTTGCACATTTGGTTATTTGAAGAACCAAATATGATGTCATCAACATAGAGTTGAACAAGCAGCATGTCCTTTCTGGACTTCTTTATGAACAATTTCTTGTCTATGTGCCTCTGGTTTAGACATTCCTAAGAAGAAACTGAGACAGGGTCTCATACCACAGCCTAGGTGCTTGATGCAACCCATACAGAGCTTTATCCAGTTTGCACATATAGTTAGGGTGCTGTGGGTCTTCAAATCTAGGTGGCTAACACATATAGACTTCTCTATCAATATCCCCATATAAAAATGCACATTTGACATCAAGTTGATAGACAGTGAAGTTCTTGGATGCTGCAAAAGCAAGGAAGATTGTCATAGCCTCAAGTCTTGCAACAGGTGTTAAGACATCAGTGTAATCTATTCCTTCCTCCTGTTAGTATCCTTGAACAGCAAGTCTTACCTTGTTCTTGATAATCAAACCTCTATCATCGCTCTTATTTCTAAACACCCACTTGGTGTTAATGGGGACTTAGCCAGGTGGCAATGGACACAAGTTCCATACCTTTTGCCTCTTAAACTGAAGCAACTCTTCCACCTTCTTTGGTTCCATTTGAGTGAAAAAGCATGAGTACAAGCAGACATTCTCATTATGGGTCTGACTCCTTGTTCTCACACTTTTTGAGACATCCCAAATGATGATCTCAGCTGGGTGAGTGTTGTGTATCCTGAGCCTAGGGATCACATCTAGTTGCATAGATAGATCCAGATTTGAGAAGTTTTGCTCAGAGTTTTGAACACCATGACTAGCTGATATCTCACACTCATTCAATGAGAACTTATTGAATGAATGTGTGACATCATCAATGATATTCTGCTAAGAAGTAGTATTAACAGTTTCCTATTCCTCCAGATTACTGTCTTCATCAGCTTGGTGTTGAATGCTGGAGTTGTTAGCTGATGAGTTTTGAGGCTCAATTGGCTTACAACTTTTTGAAGCTCCATGATTTCCTGAGATGTTCAAGCTTACAGGACTTCCAGTAGTGGGAGCTTATTTTTCAGTTCCTCTTGGAGAACTAGGAATAGGTCTAGGTAACTAAAACATTTGATCTTCATAGATGTCACTTTGAGTTCCTGTTCCAGTTGAAACATTCTCACAAGATGGTTTAGAATAGTTTCAAAACATTTCTAGATTGAAGATTTGATCAGGGCCATTCCTCTAACACAAGGAGTGTGCTCATTAACAACAATGTTAGATGATACCTCAATTGTTGATTTGTAATATTACACACTCTATAAGCAAAAGAGGTTGAGGAATATCATACAAAGATAGCATCATCTTTCTTTTCAGCAAATTTTGCTAAATTGTCTTTTATGTTAAGTATGGTACACCTGCTACCAAAGGACCTAAGAAAGCTAATGAACGGTGGCCTCTTGTTCCATAACTCATAAGGGGTCTTTTCATGGGGCTGAACAATGAGAACCTTGTTTTGCACATAGCATGCAGTGCTAACTGCCTCTGCCCAGAAAGTTAGAGGCAGCTTTGAATCAGCTAACATAGTTCTTGCAGCCTCAATAAGTGTCTTGTTCCTCCTCTCAGCAACACCATTTTGTTGAAGAGTTCTAGGAGCACTGTATTGTCTGGTGATCCCTTTTGAGTTGCAGAATGAGTCAAGAACTTGATTCTCAAACTCAGTCCCTTGATCACCTCTAATGATTTTAACCTTGTGATCCTTTTGATTTCAATTTTAAGAATAAAAGACTTTAAAGTTTTAGCCGTTTGATCTTTAGTTCTTAAAAGAAATACCCATGTAAATCTTGTAAAATCATAAACAATCACTTGGCAGTATGACTTCCTTTCAATGCTCATTATACTTGTGGGACCAAAAAGATCCATGTGCAATAAATGTAATGGAGTGGTGATGGAGTTAACCTCTTTAGATTTGTGAGAAACCTTGTGTTGCTTTCCTTTCAGGCAAGCAACATAGTTATCATTGCAAAAAAATCCATTTACTCACACCATGTACCAATTATTTTTAACCAGCTTATTTAGGGTTTTAAAATTAACATGGCATATTCTTTTATGCCAAAAGTTGGCTCATTACCATTAGCTTTGGAAAGAAAGCATGGCACTTCACCCAGTTAAGAAGCATTGTTCATATCAAGCTTGTAAATATCCCCTCTCCGGCTTCACCTCCAAACTAAACAAGACCTCCATCAAAATGTTCAAATTGTTGTAGGAGATATCTGCTCCCTGTCATGTGCCTGGAGCATCCACTATCCACAATCCAAACATTTCCATTCTTGTCTTGTGGATGTCCCTGCATATAAGGTGAAATGATTAGTTATTATTGGAAACCCAAGCCTTGTTGGTCTTGGGTTATTCCAATGCACATGATATAACTTAACCAAATTGCATGCATGGGGTCTCAATTATAGTTTGTGAAGAAGAGGTTTTGGTTGCAGTATCTTTACTTGTCTTCCATTCCATCATATGGTTGACCTGTGTTGATGAGCCTGAGGAGGCTTGTGCAGCATGACTTGCTTCCGAAGCTTCTTTCTTTTTGGAAGAAGTTTTCACCACCTTTTCTTCCGAAGCAGCCTTCTTCTTAGAAGGTTTCAAAGAAATGTTTTTGTTTCTTTGTTTGTTCTTTGGCTTGTCTTCGAAAGCTATTTTCCTTAACACTTGGACCATATGGTAAGGTCCAAATGTGAAACCATCCTTAATTCCTTCTTTCATAACATTTGTTGCATAATGTGTGCTTGCTGGATTGTAGTGACAATCTTTAGCCATGTGGTTATGCAGGACATAGATTATGCACTCAATGTTAATCTTGGTGGGACATGTGGGCTATTGTTTCTTGCATTCTTCTCTTCTTCAATAGCCTTTCCCTTTAGTTTCTGACCCTTTAGCTGGATAGGAGTGCTGGTACTACTCTCCTTTTCTGAATCAGAACTTCTAACCACTTGGAATCCAACTAAGATGAATACATACTTTTGCCTTGGGTCTATCTTCATCTTAGTCTCAGCCACCTTTTTGGCAGTTTTTCTTGCTGCCCTGATCTGGTTTATTCTGGGTTTGGTGGTCAAGGGTTTATCAACTCTGGGGATGAGTTTTTCTACATTAAGCTTCTCTGTGGTGGTTTCTATTATTACATCATTCTTCTGCTCACTAGGTAGTGGGTTAGCAGTTGGAACCTCTTGCTTATCAGTACCCTATATTGGCTGTCTAATAGACACAATAGAGTGTGGTGGAGAAATTTCATTGGATCCCAACCCACTTTTGTTTTGATAGCATACCTTGGAGTGGGAGGATGATGCTATAATGATGTTGAAGTTATGCTCTTGAATAGCATACTTCTCTGCTTTAGCCTCAGCTTTAATGTGACATCCCGTGTTTCCAGGTTAATATTTGTACGTTAATGAAATGTGATAAAATAATTAAATGCATCATAAGACTTAATTTTATGATAATTAAGGTAATTTAAGGTCTAGCAAAGCCCCTTTATGCATAAATTTTATGATTGCTAATTTTGAGAATTACCGGGTCGCGTAGCGACAAAACTGTTATCAAGCGTTGGTGACAATTTGGTAAAATAAATTTGGTCAATATATGTTGATTTTTATGATTTAATGTATCACAAGTGAAAATATTATTGGTCGTGAAAAATAATAATTATTATTATTTACCTTGATCACGTAAAATTAAGACTTTTTAAATATTGCCTTGTTGTAACGTATAGTCCGTTGCAACTGTGTTGTACCGTCTATATTTTAATTCTTGAATTTTTATCAATATTATTAAATGTTGTGAACCTTTGGAAAGTATCAAATTAATACTTTGATTTTATATAAAATTTTCACGTAAAAACCCGAACGTTTAAGAATATTACAAAAATTTAACGAGACCGACACCCGCCTTACACCGGGTGGCATCACACTTGGAGATCCACCAGCCATATCATTAATATAATCACATGATTAACTTAATTTGAACATACTTAATCATTTCTATATAACACTTCACTACTCTATTTTTTACACACACTCAACCCACCCTTTCTCTCACTAGAAATCACCTACACACTCTTCTCTCCCTTCTCTCTAAAACTCATGGCTGGAAGCTCCAAGAATAGCCCTCTTTTCTTTGATTTTGATCATCCAAAGTTTGTTTCAAGCTTTGATTTCTTGATTTCAAGGATCCCTTATGAACTTGGTGCAAAACATTGCATAAATCCAACTCAAAGGAGAAGAAATCTACAAGGAAATCATTCTTGAATCTTCAAAACTTGTTCATCTTAGGTATGAACATTTCATCTTTTAACACATGCAACATGACTTTTGGATGATTGTTGCAAGTTTTATTCACCAAAAACTAGCTTTTCTTGAAATCCAAGGTTCCAACAAAAGTTTTAATCATAAAAATGCGTTGTTAAACAATGTGTGTGTGTGTGTGTGAGTGTGTGTGTGTCGTATGTGTGTGTGTGCGTGTGTGTGTGTGATGATTTTGTGTTTTGATGATCTTTTAACATTTTGTTGATTTTCACTTGCATGCAAGATGATCAAACTTTGATTTGAGGTTATGAACATCATAAGAAACCCATCTCCAAAAGGAGTCTATCAAATGATGAAAATGGGTAATACATGATTGTATGTAAAGAATGATGTTCTTGAACCCATCTTGCTCATGATTTCATAAAGGATTGAGATGATCCATGAATAATGGTGATCATGATCTGAAATCTTTTGATGTTTTTAGTACATTTTGTTGAAATGAAAACTAAGAACATAAGATAAAATCTGTGATTTGGATTATATATGTATGTATGAAATTGTGTATATGTATGTATATATGGTTTACACTTTTATTCTTGATTTGTTCTTCACTTATAAGTTTAAAGATGATTGAAATGATCCATGTATATGGTGATCATGATCTGGGGATTTTGGTGTTTGTATTCACATTTGATTTTAAGAAAAGATAAAAGCAAATTAGAATTAAAGGTACTCAAGTATAGATGGGACATAACCACTAGTGGTCATGTCATAAAAGTTGATAGCTAACAAGGCAAGTATCTTTGTAAAATTTGAAATAATAAGTTTAAAATATATAAAATATAAGTTAAAAGTTAGTAATATTACTGAAAATAAAAGTCTTAATGATTGGGTTTAATCTTGTAAACGTCTTACGTTTAAAACGCGTTAAAACGGTGTTTTCGGGTTTAAAAACAGTAATTATGTACAAGTCCGGTTTTGGACAGAAAATAATATTTTTGTTTTAAGTTAAAAACTTATGTTTTTAAGGATATAACAAACCCATAACAAGCAAGGTCTTCGGTGATGACTTTATACGCGTGAAAAAGCCGAAAACCGACAATTTCGGGTTAAAGATAATGGACTATTTTGAAACTGAGTTTTAACAAATTATTTTAGAATGTTTTTGGTATAAAAGAGTCATTTTAAACATTTAAAATGGTCACAAGATATATATGGGTTGATGTACGGTTTATGCGTGTAAAACCGTGTGGTTTCGGGTCAAAAATTACCATATATGAGTGAAATATGGGTCGAACATAATAGAGCATATTTTTATAATAAAAATTTATCTAAAATAAATTTATATATATTTTACTACTGAAAATGTTATTATTTGTTAAAAGATTAATAAACGTTGGCATGTGTTAAATAATGTAGTAGTTATAAGTAATAATATAAGAAATAGATTTCTTAACTAAAGCAAGAATATGGATATTAATCCTAAATTAAATATGATTATGAATTAATAATTATTTATTTATTCATTTGTTTGTTTGGTTGTTTGTATAGTACATAACGTAGTAAATTTTACGTTATATTTTTGTATACTTTCATCTGTCTATCTTGTGTGTGTTATGTGGTTGTTGTTTAAGGGTTAAATAATTTATTTAATAAATAAATATTTGTCACGTATAATTCAAATTATTAAACTAAACCAAAAATCACCGACGGGTCTTTTTTTAAAACGGATTTCAAGACAAGTCTAGTGAGTTGGGTAAACAACTTAAGTATACACTTATTACTCGACAATTAATAGATCCTTTGTGTTTAGGGCATTAACTGGTCGTTTATTTTCTGGGCTTGATTTTTGCTAGATCATCTCTCTGTCACATTTGAAGGTGAGTTTTCACAGCCACTATTTTTAAATAACGTTTTATTTAACTATTTTGGGGGAAAAACATGCTATAACATTTTATTTGTGACATGATTAATTATGGAATAACTGTGTGATCTTTATGATGGCCTTGAGTTGTTTTATTATTTGTATATGATTGCCCTCTTACATAATCATTAACCCTTGGAGGGCCACAGGATATATTGGTAGATCTATTGGGTTTGACAACCGCCCCTCAGGATCGGTTTTACTGGTCTGGTACAGAGGGAATATATGTTGAAAGGATTTTGAGGGACTTTGTGTCTTGGTTTGATTATGGGGCTCTTGGTTGCGATCATAGTCAGTGGACCTAGCCAGTCCTTGACGATCCAGGGGTTGATTCCGGGATAATCATATCTTTTTATATAGGAACTTATGATAACCTTTTTATATAAACCTGTGAACTCACCAGCTTTTTGCTGATAAACTTTTGGCATGTTTTTCTGGTAATTAGGCATGCATGGGAATGAAAAGGGTTTTAAACGGCAAACTTATCAAGTTTGGATACCATTTTGGACCCAATTTCCGCTGCCAATCAAAAACTCTTGTTAATGTTTAAAACAATATTATGTTATTACTATTTTAGTTTTCAAGTTAAGACTACTTTTGGATCAATGTAATAACACTCTATAATAACAGTTAATTTTGGTATCCATGATTTGTTTGCTTAATGATTGTTGGAAATAATCCAACTTCCGTTATCTCCGTCACACGCATGCCCTTCCGGTGTGCTTTTCGGGGTGTGACATTTAACTAGCTGGGCTTGAGCTTCAGTCAACTTGGATATTAGATCTTTATTTGAGTCCTATAGTTGGTATGTTCATGTTTTAAAGAGGACACATTTCTCTAACTCTTCTATTTTGAGCTTATAGTCAGATTTTGCTCTCTTAAAATCAGACTTTAGGATATTTAAAGACTCAATATCAGATCTAATTTCCATTTTGCAGTCCTGATACAATTCTACCTTAGCAATACAGGCTGGAGTACAGAGATGTTCATATACCTTATTGTCTTTAGTTCCAGCCATGAGAGCTTGAGCAGGAGTGACATCTTGCACCATAAAGCTCCAATCAAGCTCTTAACCAATAGCAGCAGTTTGTGGCTCAGTGGGTTTGGTTGCAGCCTTTGAGGTAGCAGGATGTTGGGAGGCTTGAGCTGCTCCAGGATTAGTCTTGGAGCTTTACATTCCCTAGCAAAGTGACCAAGCTGGTTACAGTTGTAGCATTTAGCCTTGCTCTTGTCAAACCCAAATTTGCTATTAGTTTGGTTCTAAGAAAACTGCCTTCCAGTTCTTTTAAAGAACTTCTTTGATCTGTAGGTTAAAAGAGCGATTTGTTGGACAATGTCCAAATATTCAATATCATCTGGGCTGAAACACTCTAGATCATCAAAATAGTATTGAAAATCTCCAGAGTGCTCACTCCCTGAAACAAGGCACAACTATCCTGGAAGGGAGTGTGTTGAGCCTGTTTAGACCTAGGTGTCTTAGGGAAAGTGATGCATGGCCTAGAAAAAGAAGATGACTGTTGGGGTATTTCAGGTACAACTAAGGCTGGGGAGTTCTTGATCCTTCAGCAACATATAGAGCATTATTAACTGCATGATTTGAGTGTATGTTCATCTGGTTGCTCTTCTGAGTCTCCATCTCCATACGGTATCCATCAAGGATTTCATACAATTCAGTCATAGTGAGAGTGTTGAGATTTTTAGTTCTTTTGATTGAGACACAGTAAAAACTCTACTCATGAGGAAATGCACTCATGAATTTTCTAACTATGTCTCTTTTCTTAAGAACAACTCCCATAGTCTGAAGAGAGGTGATCAAGTCCATATACCTGAAGTGTTGTTGGCTCAAGGTCTCACCAACAACATAAGTGATGTTCTCAAACTTCTGCTTCAACATATCCTTCTTGTTTTCCTTTGATTCAGTAAAACCAGAGTACATCAGCTTCAAAGCATCAAAGAGTTCTTTGGCGGTCTCGCATTGCTTAAAGCCTGCCATTATGGAGTTTGGTATAACAGTAAGCAACACGGTTATCACTTTGTAGTCGATGTCCATCTTCTTGAAATCTTCATCAGAGTAGTCTTTAATAGCTTTCTCAATCATGGCGCCATTACCAGCCAGGTCCACCACCTTTGGCTTGTAAGGACCATAAGTGACAGATCTCTACATGCGGCTGTCTTGATAGTTGATAAATCCTTCAATACGTTTGCACCAGGTCCCAAAATCATCAGGGGTGATGATAGGAGACTTGGTCATGGTTCCCATCTCCGACTCAGAAAACTTTTGGTTAAGAGCCATTTGCGTGAAGAAACGATGGTGATTTGGGTTGGTTAGATCTCACAATCAAGATCCTAAAAAGCTCTGATACCAATTGCAGGATCGATTGATGAAGAGGAATCTCTAACTATGTTTGTATCTCATAAACTCACTAAGTCTCACTCGGTTGATGAAGAGGAATCTCAAACTAAGTTGACAATAATATAATAAGTTAATGAACACAAGAATGGTTTTCAAGATACTTGTGTATATTATTTCTCAACTTAGTATTACAAGACTCTTACAAGCATGGTTAGATAAGTTACAATGAGAAACTATATATAGCACTATCTACAACCGGTTATACTTGGAAAACCAGCTGGAATTTACCGCTAAGAAAATACTACGTTGTTAGAAGTAAAATATTTAAGATAAAATAATATCCTAGATTAGATAGTCTTGACAGGTCCATGACTTACCTTATGTCACCAACTAAGTATGGTAACTATACTAACTGAAAAAGATAAATAGTGGATTAAAGTATGGTCAACTACATGAGAGTGGGAAAATGCCATGCAGAGTATCAGAGTTGTCAGCGGATGTCAGACAGCCCATACTTATGTCCATTGGTTCATAAGATTCTTCCGAAGGCAAAATGGCTTCAGAAGAATAAGTTCTTCTGAGGCCATATATACTTTGGAAGAATCAACTTCTTTCAAGTCATCTGCAAGTCTTTGTGACTTCATTCTTTGGAAGACTTTGTCTTGGATCTTCTAAGTGTGAATGCTTCAGAAGGAGAATTAGTTGGTCTTGATATACTTCAGAAGACTTGGTTCTACCTTCCGAAGTTCTTCATATGCTTCGGAAGTAAAACTACTTAGTCTGAGAAGACTTAGTTTTCCTTCAGAAGTTCTTCATACTTAAGCTTCGGAAGATCTTCAACTTGTCTTCGGAAGAGCAACTTTAGCTTCAGAAGACCTATTCAATTGTGTTAGAGCTCTTAAAAGATTAACATTTTGTCTTTTACGTTTTGTCATAGTATAGGGACTTATTTTGTAAAAATATGTTCCTTGTTTTTCTTTGATAGTATAAATAGGATTTTTTATGTATTGTATAGAAGACCTAAAGAACGAAACAGTTAGAATAGATTAAACAACTGTAACTACCTCTTACACATTGTATTCTAAGCATTTGCTATCAATGAAATATATGAATTTTTGAAGTAATTGTTTGTGTTTGTGTACTTTGTGTATGAATTGATCATTGCATTACGATATCATCACAGATTGATCCATTTTGAACTTATCAAATGGTATCAGAGCTTTCGGTTCACTGATTAGCGCTTATCGTCATTATTGAGCTCTTTGAATCACTTGAAATCGGTATTGATTGCAATTTGATCGATTAATTGTTGATTTATGTTGTGTTTCATCCATAGAAACATGATTTGAATCACAATTTGGTGTTTAATTTATTCGGATCTGAGTATTGATCAGATTTATGTTCGAACTGTGTTCTTCATTTTTGGACTGTAATTCGATCAGAAAATAGATTTGTTGTTGTTGTTTGATCAAAAAGTTAATTGAAGATTGTTAATCGATCTATATACTACCTAATTGGAAGTTTTTAGATCAATTGAACAAGTTTTGAAGAATTTCATAAGATCTGAGTTTGTTGAAAATGATGAATTCGGCGCTTGAGTTGTGAAAACTGTTGAAAATGGCTAAGTGATCGGACGCATTGCACCTGTTTAGACGTTTCATCACTGTTAAGGCGTTTTCAGAACATGTGTTTTGCAACTATTAGGACGCATTGAGACTATTCGGTCGCTTGATACTTTGTTGAAACTTAGCAATTCTAGATGCTTGAGAACTGTTTGGGCGTTTTTAACCTCAGGTGTTTCTATATTGTGTGGGCGTTTGAGAACTGTTCAAACGTTTCAGAATTCATCTAAGGCATTCTCTTAGATGTTTCTTGTTCAAAGCCAGGCATTTCAGAAGGTTCAGGAGCATCAACATTCAGACTTATCAGTAAACACTTAGAAAATTTTTTTCAAAAAAAACTAAAAATCCAAAAATATTTTCATTTCATAGCTTCTTTATAAAAATTTTAAAAACAAAAAAAACAAGTAATTTTCACTAATTCAAAGATACAAAATGGCTAAGTCTGAAGATTTTGAGAACAGAGTTCCCAAGCTCAACAATAGAGCTGATTTCAAAATTGGTGTTGCAGATTGAAGCATCATCTAAACTCCATTGATACTGATTTGTGGAAGTCAATAGAGAAAGTACCACATATCCCAATTACATCTGATGGTCCTGACAGAGGATTTGTCTATACAAAAGACTCTCTAGAACCTTATCCAGATGATGGTCTACAAGGTGATGACATAAGGAAGATTAAGAATGACATCAAAGCTTACTCGCTGATATGCAAGGGGTTACCATTGGAAGTCTTGACTAGAATTGAAGGTTATCAAACTGGTTACACCATGTACAGAGCTTTGAAGATTATTTGTGAAGGTGGTAAAGAGATGCAAGATCTCAAAAAGCAGAAACTCAAGAGGCAATTGGAGTTACTTGAGCATCTTTCTGGTGAAACAATCAATCAAATGATGAACAATTTATGCAATTAACTACTGAAATGTCAACTGCTAGTATCAAAAATGATCTCAAACATCTAAATTAAAGACTTCTAAATGCTCTTCCATCTTCATGGAAACAAACAGTCACCCTGTTGAAGCATACTGAAAAGTTTCCAATGGATCTAGATCTTTTGATTACCAAAATTGAATCAGTTGAAATTGATGAGAGCTCCAGAAACAATGATAGAGCTGCATCAATGTCTCAGTATAAGTACGTTGCTTCTTCAGCTAATACAGTGGAGAATGCTTTTCTGGAAAAAGATGATAATTCTCTAGAAGACGAGGGTGATTTGTTTGTTAGAGTTGGTTCTTTACAGATTCTTCTTACACAAGTGCTCCTGTTTATACAACTCAACCTCACCTCAGTCTCCTCCTAAAACTCAAACTCCTAAAACTCAAACTGAGACTCAATCTTCTAACTCTGTTAAAACTAGCAAAGTTAAAGATGTTATTAATATCCTGTTACAGGATGATGAGTCAAAATCTGCTTTTACTGCTTTCATGGCAAGTTTTAATGCTTATCAAGGTAGTCATCTAACCCAGTTAGATATTATTTTGCAGGATTTGTTTGAGATGGATCCTAATAATATGGAAGAGATGGACTTGAATTGACAGATGGCAACGATTGCTTACAGAATACATAAACAGTCATATGTTAACAGGAATTACAAGCCAAGTGCAAACAAATCTGTTGGCTTTGATAAATCAAAGTCAAGGTGTTTCAACTGCAACAGTTATGGTCATTTCTTAAGGGAAGGTAAAGCTCCTAGAAATCAAGGTGGAAATGGTCAAGCAGGTTCTAGCAGTCAAAGATACCAACAGCAGTCTCAGAAGACCTTTTAAAAGTCTTATCAAAGTCTTCCCATGCCAAAACTTAAAGATGAATCAAAATCATCTGAAGAGCCAAAGAAAGTTCTTGTTGTTAGCATCAAAGATGGCTATGACTGGAGTGCTTATGTTGAACAATTCACAGCTGATCTAACATCTAGTTTAGCTCTTGTTGCTGAAGTTCAAAATGAAGACTAGTCTGAATAAAATGATCCTAAGGCAGATGGTGATTCTGACAATGATGATGAAGATTATGATTAGAGTGACAAATCTGACCCAAAAGAGGATTCAGAAGAAATTGCACTCTGAGACTTCTTCTTCAAGTTATCCTGAAATTCCTGTTGATGTGAGAGAGGAAATGTGCATAAAAGCATGTTTTGATCAAGTTGAGCATTGTAGAATATATTAATTTAAAATTTGTGACAAACTTAAATAAGAAGAAGTAATGTGCAATAAACTGAAAAACGATCACAAAGTCTCTGATGAAAAGATCTTATCTCTACAACCTCATGGAATAAAACTCTACAAGAACTTGAACTTGTTAAAAAACAACTTGAGGAGATGACTAAAAATATAGAAGAAGAAAAAGTAGCTGCTGAATCAATATTTCAGATTCATTGAGCTTGGATCTTAGGATTCATCATTTTCAGATCCGAAAATTCAAAATTAAAGACGGGTGGAAGTGTGTGAATCGAAGAACAAGGATGTGTGTGTAAAGTATAATGTTATGATTTCATTGATATTGAATAACAAATTACAATGAAGAAACATATACAAAGATGGATGAACATCAAACCCACCCAAAGGAGAGAAATTCTCCTTGGGTGGTGATTTACACCATGAAAAACACATACTTAAGAACTACAAGCCACTCACACACTTTGCAAAAACCACCCTTTACAAAGTAGCATTAGTGGTTCTATTTAATGTTTTTTTACATCATGACCTAATTTTGACTTTTCTTGTGGTCTTGATGTTGACTTTATCATGTTGACTTTGTCTTGTGTTTGTTTTGTTCTGTTTATCAACTTGGTCTCTGAACATGTACAATGAGATCTTCAGTTGGCTTTATTGTGGTTTAGAAAGCTTCAGTTTATCAATTGTTGAACCCAACAGTAGCTCATGCTGCAACACAGGTGGATCTAGCTAAAGTTAAAAGTTCTAAAACAATTGTAGAACAGTTGGTAAGTGAGAGGAAAGATAAAAACAAAACCGGTCTAGGTTTTACACATGAGCCCATGCCTAAATCTATCACAAACACTTTACCAAAAACTTTACACACATGATCACTCAACTGAAACATAGCTAAGCTAAAAGCCTTTCAAAATAACAAAAAGAATTCTGAAAGTGATGAAGAGAAAACAAATGTTGAGATATTTGAGGAACAAGATTCTAAAAAGATTAAAAATGGTCATCCAGTGAAAGTTAAATCTTACCAGCCACGACCAAAGAATGAGAAAATGTTTGTTCCTAAAGAGTATGTTGTTGAAGAATTAATTGTAAAGAATGATAAACAAACTCAAAGAATAAAGAGAAACTAAAACAAGACGAAGTAACATCTGAAGATTCGTTTTCTTATGGATTAAACAATCCAGACTTCATCAAATGGCAAAAAGAATAAAAAGATAAAGAAAATGCAAACGAGTCTTCTACTGAAGATGGTCAAACACAAGCAAGCAGTGTTCATCAAGATCAAGAAACCAGAGAAGGAGAAGGAAAAATACTAAATCTAAATCCTCTCAGAATAAAAATGAAAACAATCAAAGTCAAAGAACAAATCAATCTAATTAGCTTAAACTAGTTAAGTTTGTATCTGCGGATACTTTTGATATGAACACAATTCCTGAAATCACATCAAACTCAAAGAACAAATCTAACTCTGATATGAAAACAAGTTCAGTTCCAAAGTCTTCCGCTGTTAACAAAAGATTTGTATCTAAGGTGTCTAGGAATGGTGTTAATGAACAAAAGTCAAAACCCAAATTTCAAAAGAACAAACTCTCAAATCAAAACAATAGATTAACTTTGTAACTCCTAAATCAAAACAAGGATCAAATGTGGCTTCCACATCAAAGGTTAATCAACAGTTGTTTAAATTTCAACAAAGGTACTGATATATGTGATATGTACAATCATAAGACTGATGAATGTTTCTTTAATAGGTACTATCACATTTATGATATCAAAAACCATTCAACAGCTAATTGTTATTTTAACAAGTATTATACCATTTGTGATGAAAGAACTCATAAAACTGAGAATTGCTACTTCCGAAGGAACTCGCTAAGGAATGGATATGTAAATCCACAATTTCAAAGAAATCAAAGTGTTGGTTTTCAAAGAATGACAAAACAACCTTCCTTAAGCTTGGGATCTTTTTGAAGGATTGATTCTGATTGTGCTGATTCTTATGCTGTGAAAACAAAGAATTATATTCAAGGAAAATTCATTCCACGATTTGTGAGAATGAACAATGGAAAGTTTGGTAATCAAATTTTTCGAAAAATGTTTCTTCTGATGGTTTGAATTACCTTGACGATGATCTTAAAAAACATTATGATGCTTTACGAACTATGCAAATCAAAGATAATAAAAAATTTGTCAGAAACAGAATTGGTAAATTTAAACAGGAAAAGAAGCCTGATTTGAATAAGCTTCATTTCAAGCAGTTTACCATTGTTGATAAATTTGGCAAGCCTAAGACCATATCGGCTTGGGTTGATAACTCAACTTAAATCACTTTGAAATGCAGGTACGTCCAAGAAGACCAATTAACATGTGGTATGTTGATAGTGGGTTTAGTCGGCATATGATAGGCAACCATGCCTTGCTTCAAGATTTTAAGTTAAAAGATGGTACTCATGTTGCACCCGGAGGTGATGCATGTGGTAAAATAACAGGAGAAGGAATAGTGTCCAATAGGATTATTATTTTGATAAAGTCAACTATTGTTCACAGTTGAACTTTATTCTTACTCTGTTCTATTTGATGATTCTTTTTGTTATATTTTGAAGCTAGGTTTTCAGATAAGCAAAGAATGGGTAGTTGTTAAAGCTGTTCGTGATCGAGATGTATACAAGTTAGATATGTCTCAAGTAGGTCTATCTATAGAAACAATATGCCTAATTGCTCAAGCATCAAATGTCGAAAGCCAGTTATGGCATAGACGTCTTGGGCATTCCATTTCAAGAACATGAAAAAACTTGTAGCAGGAAATCATGTAGTAGGTCTTCCAACAAAGAAGTTTGCTACAACAGATCACTGCTCAGCATGTTTAAAAGGAAAGCAATACAGAGCATCTTATAAGCCCAAGATGATAAACTCAAATTCCAAGCCTCTCCAGATGTTGCACATGGACCTATTCGGACCAACTACTATGCAGAGTATTGGAAAGAAATCTTATTGTTTAGCTATCATTGATGACTTTACAAGATTTTCATGGGTTTTTTTTGCATGTTAAATCTGAAACTGCTGAATTGTTAAAAGAGTTCATCATTAAAATAGAAAATCAATTAGAACAAAAGGTGAAAATTATCAACAGTGATTATGGAACTGAATTTAAAAATTCTAATGTTGACATGTTTTATTTAGAAAAAGGTATTGCTCGTCAGTTCAGTGCTCCTAGAACTCCACAACAAAATGGAGTTGCTGAAAGAAAAAATAGAACTTTTGATTGAAGCCGCACACTCCATGTTAGCAGATGCAAAGATTCCAATTACTTTCTAGGATGAAGCCATATCCACTGCATGCTTTGTATAGAATCATACATTGATTGTGAATGATAAACAGAAAACTCCTTATGAGTTGATGTTTGGTAAGAAACCTAATATAGATTTTCTTAAATCTTTTGGTTGTCTAATTTTGATTTTAAATTCAAGTGACCAGCTACGAAAATTTGATGCAAAACCTGATGATGGATTTTTTGTTGGATATTCATCAGTTAAAAAGCCTTTAGAGTTTATAACTCTAGGACGAATGCCATTCTTGAAACTTTTAATGTTAAACTTCTTGAAAACTTTTTTCCATCATTTGCAAATGGTCCAGCTTGGTTGTTTGATTTAGATTCTTTGTCAAACTCTTTTAATTCTAACTCGTTTGACTCTCCAGGTGGGCAAAAGAAACAAAGAGAGATCATGGATCTGTCAGTGATGATTCTGATTCTGAAGATATGGATGATTCTAGCCTAGATTACCCATTCTTCTTATTTGTTAAAGATCCTGTATTTCGTTCTGAATCTCATGATCAATCTCACTCTCAACAAGCACAAGAAAATCCCATTTCAGAAATTCTAATTTTCATAAGCTATTCCTAATGATGGTCTTGAAGTACAACCTGAGTCCGGGACATCATCTGTTTCTGATGATGTAGTTGTTACTGATAATCTTGATTACTTCATCAACTCACCGACTCAACTTCCTTATTTCAATCCCCATTCTTCAAACTTATTGCATGAACTTTCTGACTTGAACCAATTTAATCTAGATGTTAATGTTCAAGGAAATGAGATTCCTACATCTCATATTCATAAGAACCATTCTACATCTCAAATTATCGGTCCATTGAATCAGAGAACGACGACAAGTGCTTCAGAACAAGCAAACGTCTGCTTATACTCGTGTTTTCTATCTCAAATTGTTCCTAAAAACATCACCGAAGCGTTAAAGGACAATAGTTGGATTGAGGCAATGCAAGAAGAGTTATTGCAATTTCGCAAACAAGAAGTGTGGAAGCTTGTGGATTTACTTGAAGGAGAAAATGCCATAGGCACAAAATGGTTGTTTAGAAACAAGTCAGATGATCGGGGAATTGTTGGTCGCAACAAAGCGAGATTCATTGCACAAGGTCACACCCAAGAAGAAGGAATAGATTATGATGAAGTATTTGCTCCAGTTGCAAGACTTGAATCAATTCGTGTCTTCCTAGCTTATGACATCGTTCATGAAATTCAAGGTGTATCAGATGGACGTTAAAGGTGCTTTTTTGTATGGACCAATCACTGATGATGTGTATGTCAAGCAACCTCTAGATTTTGAAGATGCAGAATATCCTCATCGTGTGTACAAGCTTAGTAAAGCATTGTATGGTCTCCATCAAGCTCCTAGAATTTGGTATGAAATGTTATCACAACATTTAATCCAGCATGGATACACGCGAGGGAAATTGATCCAACTTTGTTTATAAAGAAGGATGCTGATGATCTCTAATGTGTTCAAGTGTATGTTGATGATATCATATTCAGTTCTACAAGTCCAAAATTATGTACTGAATTTGAAAAAATCATGAAGTCTAGTTTCCAAATGAGTTCTACAGGAGAAATTAACTTTTTCCTTGGTCTTTAAGTGAAGCAGTCTGCAGATGGAATTTTTATTAATCAGGAGAAATTCGTTGAAAACTCTAAAAGAAATTTAAAATGAAAGATTGTCAATCCATCAGAACTCCAGCTGACGTAAATACCAAGATTGAACCTGATCCGAATGGAAAATTAGTTGACCAAACTCTATACAGATCTATGTTTGGATCTTTGATGTATCTTACTGCATCTAGACCTGATATAATGTATGTTGTTTGTGTCTATGCCAGGTACCAATCTGACATGAAGGAATCTCACTTGATCACTGTTAAATGAATATTCAGGTATCTCAAAGTAAACCAACTTTAGGGTTGTGGTATCCTTATGAAGGAAACTTCGAGTTACATAGATATACAAATACTGATTATGGAGGATGTTGCCAAGATCGTAAATCTACGATGGGTGGTTGTCAGTTTTTATGTCCCAGATTAGTCTCGTGGCAATGTAAGAAACAAACAAATGTCTCTGCTTCAACCGCAGAAGCTGAGTACATAGTTGCTTCAGCAGGATGTTCTCAAATCCATTGGTTACAAAACCAACTGCTGGATTACGGGTTTAATTTTCTTAAAACTCCTATTTACATTGATAATACTGCTGCTATGTTTATTACAGCTAATCCCGTCCGACATTCAAAACCAAAGCATATCGAAATTCGATATGATTTTCTTAGAGATAACTCTGAAAAAGGTTTAATCATTTTGATTCAATTTACAACTATAAAATAGTTGGCTGACATATTTACAAAAGCCTTTTTACGAGGTTGTTTTGAGTATTTGGTTGAGTCAATTGGACTTATTAACCATGTTTAAAGCGGGTTTCGAATAACTTTGTTGTCTGAATCATAAAAATGAAAAGAACTCCCCTTGCTGAATAAAAAGATTCATAGAGAAAACAATCAAAGTTAACTGCCTGATTGTATATATTGTGTGTGCATGTTCAATAAAAAATCAAAAAGGAAATACAAAAATAGAAAATTGCAAAATCAAAAGAGAAAAGTATAAAACAAAAAACCCACAAATAGATCTGTCTTTGCAATTTGTGTGAAATATAGATACATTATTTCTAATCAGTTGCATACTTCAGTTACTTCTAAAGTCTGACGTGATCAGATATGATGTGCAGGTAAGCTCATGCAATGATGCTGAAAAAGTAAATTCTTGTGATTAAACTAAATAAATCATGCATTCGTGTTTGTCCATTTTAGTACCAATGAGTAGTGTTGACTTCTCAAATTGATTGCTTGTAAAGTCACAAATTGACACCTGGTGGCAATATGAATAACCATTAGCTCTAATTATTTAAAGCATCTATTCACTTCTCTGTTATGAGTCATCATAGACCTGAAGTGACGAGATATCCTTTGTTGTAAGTCATTACAGACCTGGATATTCTCACTTGATGCAAAAGATGCCAATGTGCACAACCTAAACATGATCTGGTTATAAGTATATGTCAGGTTAAAAAGTTGAGAAAAGTGCTTTCTTACATATCTTGACGAGAGTTGAGTTCTCTAAGTCGAAGTGTGACTTACATAATGTCATATCTAATCGTACCTCAATCAATCCAAGAATTGAAAAAGTAAGTGTGTTGAGTATCTTGCCAAAAGCACTCATTTTCTGTCTTTAGATCTAGTGTCCCCTCAGCAGCTGGAACGCTGACCCGGAACACACTTGATCAGGATTTAATCACTATCAATGACTATCTATCGTTTTATTTTATTTTAATGTGTTGATCTTAACTGATATGATCTCACTGTAGGCATGTGATTTAATTGTATAAAGGAGATTTTTCTTCTACTTTATTTTAATTTTTGCATTATTTTCTGTGTGCAGGCATGTTGATAATGATTAGTTTGCTCTACTTGCAAAATAAAAGAAACTTCTAAGTTATGAACTGAAAAGTTTAGAGGGAGTAGAAATGTAAAAGAGAAAATCAATGAAAAGTGTCAAATGTGAAAAATAAATAAAACAGTAAGTGCTTTGGATGGAAAGGATGAAACTGAAAATCAAGCATGTGTGTGTTTGATATGATATAAAAATGAACCTAAAAAGAATTCAAAATAACTAGAAATATTTTTGCAAACAAAACAAAATTATTTGTATTGCAAAAGTTTCAAAATAGAGACTAAAATGATGGGAAAGTGTTTGAAAAATTAAAATTGATTCAAAGTTGTATTTCAAAATGTACTTTGTTGGTGTTTGAATTGAAAATTTATGCTTAAAATGAAATATGAGTTTCAAATTATTTGTGGTGATTTAAAAAAAACAATTTGATTGTTAAGTTTGAGGGCAATTAATGTAAATTTTGGGTGATAGTCAAAATTTGACTAAGTGTTGAGACAATGTGCATGAATAGTACTAATGTACATAAACAGTGTTCAAATGGAAGTTGTGAAAATTTCAAGTGTCAGACTCATGGAAGGTTTCTCATACGCCTGAATAGTACTCATAAGTCCAAATCAGGAGTATGATGAATTTCAGAAATTTGTACAAGTGTTGAGTGTTTTGTTCAGTACATGTTCGTAAACAGTTGCCATGTTGCTGAAATGGTTAAGTGTTGAGCTTTTTGTTCCGTACCTACGCCAAAACAGTTGTCATGTTACTGAAATTGTTAAGTGTTGGGCGTATCAACTTATGCTCATGCGCCTGAATAGTTTCAGACTTTCCAAGTGGTTAGACATTTGAAGGTAATGTTTAATATAAGTGTTAGGCATTTCATCAAGTCTCATGCGCCTGAACAGTGCCCAAGCGCTTGAAGAGTACTCATGCGTCTAAAGACTTGGTGTGAAACTTAATCTTATGTGCCTTCACAGTGCTAATTCATCTGAAAATTTAGTGTGAAATCTAGTCACATGTGCCTTCACAGTGCTCATGCACCTAAGAATTTTTTACACTTATGTATATTCACCACTTGTAGTTCTCAGTCATTCATTCACAAACTCAAACACTCTGATTCACACATTCTCATACCCGATACATTCATTCACAAAACATTCAATTGTTACCTGTTAATCTTTGTGATATATAGGTATATTCATTGAATCAAACATCATGTTGACCTTAAAACATCTGATTTCATTACCTAAATTCAAACTTTGATTGGGCATTTGTACTCTATTAAGACGTTCGAACCCTAGATGTTCAAAAAATTTGAAATCTGCGATTTAAATGTGTTATAATAACTGAAATTGAACATCAAATGTATGTTATAACATGATTTCAAATAGATTTTGAGAATCAAATCTCAATTTCATCAAAATGTGTTCTTGATGATTCATTGTTCATCACTCGATGTTTAAGAACAAAAATGAACAGTCACTTCATCATTTTTCATCAAAATTGTTGTGTTAATGATAAAAATTCATCTATTCAATTGATATTGAGATGATTTTAATTGTTTTAGTGTACTTTAAATCATTAGAACTTAAACATGATTGTGCTCTGCTCATGGTAGAGTGTATTTAACACTTAGATTTTAAGTGTAAATTGTTAGATTTTAAAATTTAAAATTTAAAATTTGCTAATTCAATTGAAATTCAATCATTTTCATGTTTCATGATTCATTAATGGTTTTAATCATAAATTGTGTTGAATCAAAATTGTAACCAGTGCATGCTCTGTTCATGTAATGGGTTGTACAAAACACTTAGAAATGTTTAAGTGTTATTAGTTCAAAATTGATAACACACAATATGATTGAAATTTTGGCAATTCAAATGTGACTAATATTTTGTTCTATGTATATAGATGGCAGATCTAAATTTGAGCCAAAGCATAATGTAGCAGCCTTTCTTAATAAGGATGTTCGTGAAGCTGTTGGTTATGAAGAGATGATAAGATTTCTATTGAGAACAAAGTATGTGTATGCCATGTGTGCTCAACCAGTTATATATGCTCGCCTCATCAGAAGATTCTGGAGTACTGTTAAAATTGCAAGAGATGATGAAGGAAAGAAATTTGTTAGAGGTTTTATTATGAACTATCGTATGATTGAAGTCTCTAAGCAGTCAATTAGAGAAGCTCTAAGATTTGGTGATAATGATCCTGAAGATTTGTTTGAACTCACTTTTAATGAGTGTAGAGAAACATTTCTAGCCATGGGACATCCAGATCACTTGCATCTCCTATTATAGCCATTGCCACAAGTCTATTCACCTTTGATTATGCAAAGCTCTCAGAAGGAGCATCTTCAGTGACAAGTTGTCTCTATGGTAGAGGCATAGTATGTTGATTATCTTCTTCATCATCAGAAGATTTAGAAGATTTTGAGGAGCTGGTAGATTCACCAGAACTCCCAGCCTCAGCAATTACTTCAGGTGGAGAACTGCCTTGTGAATCTTCTTGTATATGAATTGGAGAGAATGATTGTGGGATAATGGGATCAACCCTCAAAGGGGATAAAATAGCAGCTTCTTGTAGTGTTTCACCAGTGTGAGGATCACCAATCAAAGGTGACACTGGTATAATGTGTTCTTCAGTTTCTGCATGCTCATCAACATGGTGTTGATCATGAGTATCAGCCTGCTCCACTATTGTTTTGTAGCTTCTTCTTGAACATTTACTTCATGAATTAATTCATCATCAGAAACATCAGCTGCCATTTCTTGTGCAGGTTCCTTAATAGGAATCGTCATGTACAACCGGTTCTTGGTGTTGTAGTTGTTCTTCATCCATTGGCGCATCAATTTGGGGATCTACTTGTTGTTGCATCCAAGGTAAGAGTGGAATGAAAGAACCACTATAGAAGTTTCCTGGATCTCTCTTCTTGATGTACTTCAAAGATTTGGCATTATAATGAGGAACTTCAAGAATGGGGCCTTCTAAAACTAGATCAGGAAAGGCTTCATTAATAAGGCACTGAATGAATCTGGGGTACATTAAGAACATGTTCCTTCTCCCCTCTTGAATATTTGACATCATTCCATTAAAGACATATGCTGAAAAGTTGTAGGGTCTGTTAGAGCAGAGGGCACAGACCAGTGAAGATGTAGTTAATGGTATGTCATTCCACCTAGTTTTTCTTTTAGATAGGCAGTGTTGGATATAATGAATGAGAAACCTCCATTGCAAATAAACCAATCCTTTTACTATCTATTTTGCCTCAAATCCTCCCTCATATCCAATGTCAGCAAAGAATGACATGATATCTTCTTCATCAAATTTAGTTGGATATTTGGATTATCTTGAAATTGAAGGCATTCTCTAATAGATTGTTCTGATATCACCAGAGTGTGATCAGCAGATATTCTTCCTGAGATTTTCTCTCCATCAATATCTAAAGCTTCTGCATTTCCCCAGAAAGATCTGATGTAATTCTCATAGATTACAGGTCTTACTGATATGGCATGAGCCACTCTTGTTATGGCTATGAACCTGATCTTGTCTCTGAGTCCCTTAGCTTCTTGTACATCAGAATCAAGAAAACCACTGACATTATGGAGCTTGCTCCAAGTCAGGTTAGCTATTATGTAATCTGTACACAGAGAGTATGAATTAGTGAGAATTGTGCGTGATTTGTTCAATTTTGACTTTTTAGGTCAAAAAGAATTCTGCTTGTTACTGTTACATTTGGTTATTTGACCTGATTTTGATTTTTCATGAAGAATAATTCAAATTTTGTTTCTTTGTGTTGGGATATACTGATTTTGATAGTGTTATAACAGGTTGTGATGTCAACATTGTTATACACCAGTATCCCCTGTGTATCGATGTTTATGTGTTCTTAGAACCACATGAAATATTTGAAGTTTACACCGATCATTGGTTTTAATGAACTCTGTCATTCATCTAAATCCAGTGTTCTTGAGTGTATTTGAATCATTTCATAAGAGTAGGGTTCCATTTCATGAAATTTCGTTTGACAGTCGAAGTTTTTTTTTCAGAATCTGATGATCACCTTGTGGTTGATAATACTTCGATTTAACAGACAATGTTGTTTGTTTTGATGTTGGATTTGAACAAAATGAAGCTTGATTAGTGTAGATTCGACTCCGAAGACGAACGGTTTTCTGGCACTCGACTCTCTATAAAAGTTCACTCAAAATTTTGAAAAGTAATAAATGACTCACATTAAATGAGTATTTATAATACATTTCATAATTTTCACAAAATTTTACCAAGTGTTGAAAAGTTCTGTACTGTAGCAAATGCGCATATAGAATTTCTATGGGCGCATTCACTGTAGCAAATGCTGATGATCAAATTAAGTTTGTCAGCATTTACTGTAACAAATGCGGAAGAGTTAATTTTACCTATCCGCATTCACTGTAGCAAATGCGGGTGACCAAAGTTATCAGCATTCATTGAAAATTCTCAACTGTAGCAAATGTAGAAGAACAAATGACTTGTCCGCACTTACTGAGATGCGAGTGAACAAAGTAACTTATCAGCATTCACTGTAGCAAATGCGGTGTACAAATGACTTGTCCGCATATACTGTGACAAATGCGGGTGAACAATGTGTTCAGCATTCACTGTAGCAAATGCGGGTGAACAAATGACTTGTCCGCATTTACTATAGCTAATGCGGATGAACACTTTTTTTGTCCGCATTAGTTTACTTGTACAAAACAGATACCCGCATTGGTTAAATGGCAGGGTTACCTTCACCAGCATTAACCATGCCCTTACCCGCATTAAATTTTGTACTTTGTCAAAAATTAATGTTTTTGCAGTGGCTGAATCTGATTGGTTTGTACAGCTGCTTCTGATTTTATGAAGATGAGTCGGCATTTTTGTTGTTTTTCGAAGATTTTGCAGATTCAAAGATTGTCAATTCTTGCTTGGATTGTCATGTATCTTTGATGTGACACAGATTCCCAACTAGACTGATTTTGGAGCATATGCATCTTCTAAAGCTGATTATGGAGTAATTTCCATACAGACACAATCAATTTGACAAAGTTGTCAATTTAATGTTTGCAAATTTCATGTTTTTGTAATATTTCCTTTTTAAAATTTTATTACTCCCCCTAAAGTTTATATCCATGCGGGATAAAAATTTAAATGAACTTTATAAAATTTTAGGACAATATTTCTGAACTGTTTAATTGTTTTGCACTTTTGTTTGAAATTTTGGGATCATATCAATCTTATCTTTCATAAGTGAAAGTTGTCATGAGCTTATTGATTGAAGGTATATTTGTCCTCTTAAACTCATGCTTGGTCAATATTGTAATGCATGTGATTTTTATCATGTTTTGATTTAATAACATTCAGCATGAACCTCACACTCATAAGCATAGCAAGATCAACTATCCTCATGTACTATATGGTAGAACTTTCTCACAACTTTCAATACCTGGTCATTTAAATTATGAAACCTCATTCATTTTGGTAAGGGGGATCCACTTTGGAATTCTTTTACCTGATCCTTATTTTGTTTGATCCACATTGGGATTCTTTTTGCTCTTCACTTTTGAAGGTGATCCACTTTGGGATTTTTTTTGTTATATTCTGTTTTATTTGTCACCCGTATTGGATGTGTTCCACATTGGGACTCTTTTTGGATCTAGACATCAGCATTATGTGCTTGTTTCCCCAGGTCTTTGCTCAGCAAAACAAAGGAGAAACTGATATGAATGAGATTCATAAGGTATCATGACCTGGTGTGTTTAGGTTACTACACATACATACACTTGGATAGGTTAGATACATACATGCTCTGAGATGATGCATTCATAGTTGAATGTGATCTTTAGTGTATCACAGCATTTATCTTCTGTTCCAAGTTGAGCCTACCCTCATATCAGGTAAGTCATGTATGTCTTTCAATATATTGAATTAAGCACAGTGAATGATATAACGACTGTAATTATATCATCTCCCTCAAGAAGTACAAAACAAGGACTTCAACAAAAATTGATTTCTTTTTGTAATTTTGTGAATTTATTGATGTTAATCAAGGTTAATCATGCCATTGATTGGACTAAGAATTCAAACCGACTGGGTCAAATGCCTTAGTACACAAATCAGCTAGCTGATTGTCTGTGTTAACCTGATTCAGCTTGATTAAACCTTTTTCAGCACAGTCTCTCAAACATGATATCTAATTTCAATATGTTTTGTTTTTGAGTGCTGAACAGGATTGTTTGTTTGAAGACTGCAGCAGTGTTGTCAATATGATTGGTGTGTGCAAAAATTGAAACCATAATCAAGCTCTAGTTTTGAATCCAGAGAACTTGAGAGCAACAAGCTGATACTGCTATGTACTCAGCTTCAGCTGTCGATGCACAAACATTGGTCTGTTTCTTGCACTGCCATGACACCAATCTGGGACCAAGAAATTGAAAACCGCCAGATGTGGATTTTCTATTGAATTGCATCCCCTGTAGTCACTGTCGTGTATGCATAGGGATTGAAGTCTCCATCCTTTGGATACCATAGTCCAAGAGCAGGTTTGCCCTTAAGATATCTGAATATCCTCTTGACTGCATTCACGTGAGATTCCTTGGGATCTGCTTGATACCTGGCACATACACAAACACCAAAAATACCATCAGGTCTACTGGCTGTTAAATACCTAAGTGAACCAATCATGGATCGATAAAGAGTCTGATCCACAGAT
>CM046438.1:18926062-18997354 GCA_025506505.1 Flaveria sonorensis | reverse complement strand
TCATCAGCATTTGTGTTTGCTCACCAGCATTAGTTCATGAGGGTGAACAAGTCTTCATCAGCATTTGTGTTTGCTCACCCGCATTAGTTCATGCGGGTGAACAAGTCTTCATCAGCATTTTGTTGTTCATCCGCATAGACTAATACGGATGAACAAGTCTTGTCAGTATTTACTGTTGTTCATCCGCATGGACTAATGCGGGTGAACACTTCTTGTCAGCATTTCTTCAGTTCATCCGCAAGGACTAATGCGGATGAACACTTCTGTTCAGCATTAGTTGTCTTGATCCGCATTTGTTAATGCAGGTGAACAAACACTTGTCTGCATTGTTCACTAGTCATCCGCATTAACAAATGTGGGTGCTCTAACTTGTCTTTTTTGTCTTCTATTTTTTGTGTTGATGATGTCTTCTGTGTTCTTCTGTAAATAATGTGCTCCAACCAGAACATCCTCCAACCACTACTTAAGTTGGCAAGTATGATCCTTTCAGGGTCTAACAATACTCCCCCTAAGGATTATACTGCCTAGGTTCCTCAAGAGTGTGATGGTGGTGGTGGTTGTGAAGATTCTGGTTGGTCTTCTTGTGTTGTCTTCTGTTGGTCTGTTGTTGGAGAGATTGTTGCAGCAGCTTCATGATGTACCTCAGGTTCTGCAAGGGAAGGATTGAGGATTGCCTTTATCATGTTTGAAAAATCCCTAGCTTCCTTCATTTTTTCTCTACTGAGCACATGAATCTTCATCTCACTCATTGTATGAATAGCAGCAATGGGCATTTGTTTCAAAGAGATGGGTTCCCAAACTAAATAGAAGATAACCCATCTCTATGAATCACCAGTGAACCATCAGCATCAACTTCCAATTTGACAATATTGCCCATCTGCATTGGCACCTTTCTCTTCTTCCTTTGTTCCCTTTTGTTGTTGATTCTATCAAAAGCCAGCTTCAAGTTCTTAACACACTTTAACATAAACTCCAGATCATCTTCAGCAGCTTTATTTTGAGGGCTCTGAAGTGTCTTGTGAAGATATAGTGTATGTAAGACTCATCTAGCAGTCTGACCTCATAACCACTAAAAATTCTAATCTCTGGGGCTTTTTTTCCTTCCCACTTTCTCTCAATTACCAACTCATAGGATTCTTCATCATAGTACACATTGGAAATTGGTTTGGTTTTATGAGTTCCAGCAATCATTTTTCATTTCAATGATTCTGTTGGTTTCACATGCAGCTCAGGGAACACTACCTCTTCTGCCTCTCTCTTTCTTTTTTGTTCAAGGGGATTTATGAAAGATTTGTCTTTTCTAGTATAGATGGCTTTTAGAGACTTGAAGTTGTTGGTTCTCTTAAACATCTTCAGAATATCCTCAAATTCATAACCCCTGTACATTCCATCACAGTCGATTAGATCTAACTCAACCAATTCTTTTAAGTCATGGACCTTCATGGCATTGACTAAGGCTGTATATTCTGTAAAGAATTGCACCAGGCCTGAGATTCTCTTGACCATGAACTTATTCCAGCTGCTATCATACTTCCAGGCAATGATTTTGACATCTGTTTTGCCTTTGGGAGTAGATACCCCTCTAATCATCTCAGCAGTGGTTAAACCCTCTTGAAGTTTTAGTTGTGAAGGTTCAATGAACCACTCTGGGTTTTTGTGCAGAATAGGGGCCCGAACATCTTTGTCTTTTGTAGTCAATTGTACATCTTATGCAAAGATCTTGTTCTGGGCTTCTAGGCAATTACTTCTTCAATTGCTTTCATTCTATCTTTCTTTTCATTAATCATTCTTAACATAGCAGCCCGAAGTGAGTTAGTCTTCATCTTCCTAACTTTCTTTTTGTAAATCCCTGTTTGTTGAGATAATCCTTCATTTCCCTATCTGACATGTTATAGGGATCAGGAAAAACAAACTGTTGGTCATATTTCTTTGCTGTTTTGAGGATAGAGGATGTTGGCTTTTCAGTCTTTTTTGTTTTCTCATATTCTATTACGTATGTAGGATCTAGAAGCTTTTCCATCTTCTTTACCTCCTCAACAATCTCCTCATATGTCATGTTAAACACAATGTCAGCATCATAACCATGATTTATCAGATACATGGCATAAATCATGAGATCATCAAACTTTGCTTTTTCAATCATGTTTTCTACAGATGGCTCAATAATTGATGGACTCCTCATGTCACGATGTTTCTTTGTTTGTTCATCTTTAGTTTCTCCTTCTTCCAACATAATCACTTCCAAAGTATGCTGCAACTCTTTCTTAGCTTGTTCATGTTCATCTAAAAATTCAGCAATTGCTACCAAACTCCTAGGATCATTTCTAGTTTCTTCTTAGGTTGTTCTTCCTCAACCGTAGGAAGTTTTCCTTTTGCTTTTTCAGTCAAGTATTTCCTTTTTCTTGTGTATGTAATCACTCTTGGTCCTGATGATGAAGCTACATCAGTTTTGGCCTGTTGTTTTTCTTCAACAGCCTTAAGCTTAGGAGTGATTCTTTGTTGTTCAGCTTCTTGTCTGTTCAATTCAGCTATTTCCTTTTCTTTGAATTCATCACAAAGTCTATTGATTAAACTTTGTTGTTCATTAGTCAATACAACAGTAGGAACAAGCTGCATTCTCAGTTCTTCTATTGACACTGGTTGTGATGGAATTACAATTATAGACTCTGAGGGGGATTTGGTGTTTTTGATTTAATCCCAGAATTCCTCATCTATAATGAATTCACTTGAAGAGAATCCGTCCATGTCATCTATTAGTTCTTTCATCATGGTCTCTTTTTCAGTAGATGGATCAGAATGTACTACCATCTCCCAGCTATCATCATCCCTAACACCACTGGTTTCTTGCTGTTATGAATGAACTTCCTTATCAGTTTCTTCAGCTTCATGTTCTGTTGCTTCTCTTTCAAATTCAGCCTTTAATTGAGCAATCAGTTCCAATTCATCAATTCTTTTCTTCAAAACCTCATTTTGTTTGTTCAGATCAGCAATAAGTTCTTTTTGTATCTCCAACATGTGCTCTTAATCTTCCATAGCTACAGTTTGAATTGCCACAGTGTCCACATGACCACTGATTTCTTCTCTTGACATCTCTAAAGAGGCTTTTAACTGTTTGATCTCCTCATCTTTTGTTCTCAAATCAGCATCATACTTGGCTTTTAATTCACTCAGTTCTTTCTCCTTTTCATCCAACTCTAGGTCTCTATCATTGATTATCCCTGCCCTTCTATCCAAAGTCTTCTCCATTCTAGATATTTTGGCTAAGAGATCAGATATCATCCTATCCTTTTCATCAGGTCTATTCACCTTTGATTATGCAAAGCTCTCAGAAGGAGCATCTTCAGAGACAAGTTGTCTCTATGGTAGAGGCATAGTATGTTGATTATCTTCTTCATCATCAGAAGATTTAGAAGATTTTGAGGAGCTGGTAGATTCACCAGAACTCCCAGCCTCAGCAATTACTTCAGGTGGAGAACTGCCTTGTGAATCTTCTTGTATATGAATTGGAGAGAATGATTGTGGGATAATGGGATCAACCCTCAAAGGGGATAAAATAGCAGCTTCTTGTAGTGTTTCACCAGTGTGAGGATCACCAATCAAAGGTGACACTGGTGTAATGTGTTCTTCAGTTTCTGCATGCTCATCAACATGGTGTTGATCATGAGTATCAGCCTGCTCCACTAATTGTTCTGTAGCTTCTTCTTGAACATTTACTTCATGAATTAATTCATCATCAGAAACATCAGCTGCCATTTCTTGTGCAGGTTCCTTAATAGGAATATCGTCATGTACAACCGGTTCTTGGTGTTGTAGTTGTTCCTCATCCATTGGCGCATCAATTTGGGGATCTACTTGTTGTTGCATCCAAGGTAAGAGTGGAATGAAAGCACCACTATAGAAGTTTCCTGGATCTCTCTTCTTGATGTACTTCAAAGATTTGGCATTATAATGAGGAACTTCAAGAATGGGGCCTTCTAAAACTAGATCAGGAAAGGCTTCATTAATAAGGCACTGAATGAATCTGGGGTACATTAAGAACATGTTCCTTCTCCCCTCTTGAATATTTGACATCATTCCATTAAAGACATATGCTGAAAAGTTGTAGGGTCTGTTAGAGCAGAGGGCACAGACCAGTGAAGATGTAGTTAATGGTATGTCATTCCACCTAGTTTTTCTTTTAGATAGGCAGTGTTGGATATAATGAATGAGAAACCTCCATTGCAAATAAACCAATCCTTTTACTATCTATTTTGCCTCAAATCCTCCCTCATATCCAATGTCAGCAAAGAATGACATGATATCTTCTTCATTAAATTTAGTTGGATAATTTGGATTATCTTGAAATTGAAGGCATTCTCTAATAGATTGTTCTGATATCACCAGAGTGTGATCAGCAGATATTCTTCCTGAGATTTTCTCTCCATCAATATCTAAAGCTTCTGCATTTCCCCAGAAAGATCTGATGTAATTCTCATAGATTACAGGTCTTACTGATATGGCATGAGCCACTCTTGTTATGGCTATGAACCTGATCTTGTCTCTGAGTCCCTTAGCTTCTGGTACATCAGAATCAAGAAAACCACTGACATTATGGAGCTTGCTCCAAGTCAGGTTAGCTATTATGTAATCTGTACACAGAGAGTATGAATTAGTGAGAATTGTGCGTGATTTGTTCAATTTTGACTTTTTAGGTCAAAAAGAATTCTGCTTGTTACTGTTACATTTGGTTATTTGACCTGATTTTGATTTTTCATGAAGAATAATTCAAAATTTTGTTTCTTTGTGTTGGGATATACTGATTTTGATAGTGTTATAATAGGTTGTGATGTCAACATTGTTATACACCAGTATCCCCTGTGTATCGATGTTTATGTGTTCTTAGAACCACATGAAATATTTGAAGTTTACACCGATCATTGGTTTTAATGAACTCTGTCATTCATCTAAATCCAGTGTTCTTGAGTGTATTTGAATCATTTCATAAGAGTAGGGTTCCATTTCATGAAATTTCGTTTGACAGTCGAAGTTTTTTTTCAGAATCTGATGATCACCTTGTGGTTGATAATACTTCGATTTAACAGACAATGTTGTTTGTTTTGATGTTGGATTTGAACAAAATGAAGCTTGATTAGTGTAGATTTGAACTCCGAAGACGAACGGTTTTCTGGCACTCGACTCTCTATAAAAGTTCACTCAAAAATTTGAAAAGTAATAAATGACTCACATTAAATGAGTATTTATAATACATTTCATAATTTTCACAAAATTTTACCAAGTGTTGAAAAGTTCTGTACTGTAGCAAATGCGCATATAGAATTTCTATGGGCGCATTCACTGTAGCAAATGCTGATGATCAAATTAAGTTTGTCAGCATTTACTGTAACAAATGCGGAAGAGTTAATTTTACCTATCCGCATTCACTGTAGCAAATGCGGGTGACCAAAGTTATCAGCATTCATTGAAAATTCTCAACTGTAGCAAATGCAGAAGAACAAATGACTTGTCCGCACTTACTGAGATGCGAGTGAACAAAGTAACTTATCAGCATTCACTGTAGCAAATGCGGGTGTACAAATGACTTGTCCGCATATACTGTGACAAATGCGGGTGAGCAAAGTGTTCAGCATTCACTGTAGCAAATGCGGGTGAACAAATGACTTGTCCGCATTTACTATAGCTAATGCGGATGAACACTTTTTTTGTCCGCATTAGTTTACTTGTACAAAAACAGATACCCGCATTGGTTAAATGGCAGGGTTACCTTCACAGCATTAACCAATGCCCTTACCCGCATTAAATTTTGTACTTTGTCAAAAATTAATGTTTTTGCAGTGGCTGAATCTGATTGGTTTGTACAGCTGCTTCTGATTTTATGAAGATGAGTCGGCATTTTTGTTGTTTTTCGAAGATTTTGCAGATTCAAAGATTGTCAATTCTTGCTTGGATTGTCATGTATCTTTGATGTGACACAGATTCCCAACTAGACTGATTTTGGAGCATATGCATCTTCTGAAGCTGATTATGGAGTAATTTCCATACAGACACAATCAATTTGACAAAGTTGTCAATTTAATGTTTGCAAATTTCATGTTTTTGTAAATATTTCCTTTTTAAAAATTTTATTACTCCCCCTAAAGTTTATATCCATGCGGGATAAAAAATTTAAATGAACTTTATAAAATTTTAGGACAATATTTCTGAACTGTTTAATTGTTTTGCACTTTTGTTTGAAATTTTGGGATCATATCAATCTTATCTTTCATAAGTGAAAGTTGTCATGAGCTTATTGATTGAAGGTATATTTGTCCTCTTAAACTCATGCTTGGTCAATATTGTAATGCATGTGATTTTTATCATGTTTTGATTTAATAAAACATTCAGCATGAACCTCACACTCATAAGCATAGCAAGATCAACTATCCTCATGTACTATATGGTAGAACTTTCTCACAACTTTCAATACCTGGTCATTTAAATTATGAAACCTCATTCATTTTGGTAAGGGGGATCCACTTTGGGATTCTTTTACCTGATCCTTATTTTGTTTGATCCACATTGGGATTCTTTTTGCTCTTCACTTTTGAAGGTGATCCACTTTGGGATTTTTTTTGTTATATTCTGTTTTATTTGTCACCCGTATTGGATGTGTTCCACATTGGGACTCTTTTTGGATCTAGACATCAGCATTATGTGCTTGTTTCCCCAGGTCTTTGCTCAGCAAAACAAAGGAGAAACTGATATGAATGAGATTCATAAGGTATCATGACCTGGTGTGTTTAGGTTACTACACATACATACACTTGGATAGGTTAGATACATACATGCTCTGAGATGATGCATTCATAGTTGAATGTGATCTTTAGTGTATCACAGCATTTATCTTCTGTTCCAAGTTGAGCCTACCCTCATATCAGGTAAGTCATGTATGTCTTTCAAGATATTGAATTAAGCACAGTGAATGATATAACGACTGTAATTATATCATCTCCCTCAAGAAGTACAAAACAAGGACTTCAACAAAAATTGATTTCTTTTTGTAATTTTGTGAATTTATTGATGTTAATCAAGGTTAATCATGCCAATTGATTGGACTAAGAATTCAAACCGACTTGGGTCAAATGCCTTAGTACACAAATCAGCTAGCTGATTGTCTGTGTTAACCTGATTCAGCTTGATTAAACCTTTTTCAGCACAGTCTCTCAAAACATGATATCTAATTTCAATATGTTTTGTTTTTGAGTGCTGAACAGGATTGTTTGTTATGAAGACTGCAGCAGTGTTGTCAATATGAATTGGTGTGTGCAAAAATTGAAACCATAATCAAGCTCTAGTTTTGAATCCAGAGAACTTGAGAGCAACAAGCTGATGCTGCTATGTACTCAGCTTCAGCTGTCGATGCAGAAACATTGGTCTGTTTCTTGCACTGCCATGACACCAATCTGGGACCAAGAAATTGACAACCGCCAGATGTGGATTTTCTATTGAAATTGCATCCCCTGTAGTCACTGTCGGTGTATGCATAGGGATTGAAGTCTCCATCCTTTGGATACCATAGTCCAAGAGCAGGTTTGCCCTTAAGATATCTGAATATCCTCTTGACTGCATTCACGTGAGATTCCTTGGGATCTGCTTGATACCTGGCACATACACAAACACCAAAAATAACATCAGGTCTACTGGCTGTTAAATACATAAGTGAACCAATCATGGATCGATAAAGAGTCTGATCCACAGATTTGCCATTTGTGTCTGGGCCAATCTTCACTTTTGTATCAACAGGTGTTCTGATGGACTGACAGTCTGCAAAGTAAAACTTCTTCAACATTGATTCCACATATTTTGACTAGTTCATGAAGATTCCACTGGATGTTTATTGTACTTGAAGACCTAGGAAGAATGTGAGTTCTCCCATAGCACTCATCTGAAATTTTGAATGCATAAGATCTTCAAAGTCTTTGCAGAGTTGTTTGTTGGTGGAGCCAAATATGATATCATCCACATAAATCTGGACAAGCAGCATCTCATTCCCTTTTCTCTTTCTGAATAAAGTCTGTTTAATCTTCCTTCTTTCATAACCATGGTCAAGAAGAAAGGATGACAGAGTCTCATACCATTTTCGAGGGGCTTGATGTAAGCCATACAAAGCTTTATCAAGCTTGTATACCCTGTGAGGGAAATCAGGATCCTCAAAGCCTGGAGGTTGACTCACGTAGACTTCTTCAGAGATCATTCCATACAGAAATGCACACTTTACATCCATTTGATAAACTATGAATTTCATGGATGCAGAGTACGCAAGAAAGAGTCGTATGGCTTCTAATCTAGCAACAGGAGCAAACACCTTGTCATAATCTATTCCTCTTCTTGTGTATAGCCCTGCGCTACCAGTCTTGCTTTGTTTCTGATGACGATCCCTCTGTCATCGGTCTTAATTCGGTACAGCCATCTGGTGCCAATAGGGTATTAACCTTCGGGAACATCCACCAGCTGCCATACTTCATGTTTCTTGAATTGTAGCAATTCTTCCTGCATTGCCTCAATCCAACTATTGTCTTGAAGAGCCTCTTTAATGTTTTTGGGTACAGTTTGACACAGAAAACAAGAAAACAAAAAGATGTTTGCAATACTTGACTTGCTTCGAGTCACCCACTCATCTAAATCACCAATAATGGCAGACACTAGATGATTCTTGTGTGTCCTGGTAATTGGAATCAAATCACCAGCAATGGACACATCAAGATTGGAGACATTCAGATCATCTTGGTGAGAGGCATCTTGTTGTTGTAGTGTCAGAGAGCGATGACCAGAATCAGAGGGTACAACATCTTTAGCTTGAGCAGCACTCTGAATACTCTCATCATTTTCATCTCTGTTATAATCTACTGGAGCATGAGTTGGTTCTGAATGTCTCACTTCAGTTGAAGGTTCAGCTGAAGGAGATGGCATTGAATTGCGACCAGCATCTGTTGAGATACTTTCATTTTGTGTAACTTGCCGGATAGGATCAGCTTGTAAGGGCACTTCTTCATTGTCTTGATTGGTAGAAGGAGGAATCATTAGGAAGTCTGTTCTTCTTTCAACTGACCCTAATGTTCCTACATTTGACAAATTGAACAGATCAAAAGATCTTGTAAATGAATCAATATCAAACAACCAGTCTCTACCATTTGATGATTTGGGAAATGAATGCTCATTGAATTGAATATTTTTGATTCATCAATGATGTTTTATCTAGGATTAAACACCCTAAAAGCCTTAGACACTAAGGAATATCCCAAGAAGAATCCCTCGTCAGACTTAGGAGCAAACTTTCCTAAATGGTCTCTGGTGTTCAATATTGAGACAGGACAACCAAATGACTTCAAAAATCCAATGAATGGTTTTCTATGAAAAAGAAGTTCATAAGGAGTTTTATTGTGTTCTTTGATTATCAAAGTTCGATTTTGCACAAAACATGAAGTGTTAACTCCTTCTGCCCAAAATGTAATAGGCAGTTTTGAATCAGCTAGCATTGTTCTTGCTGCTTCAATCAGTGTTCTATTCCTTCTTTCAGCAACTCCATTTTGTTGTGGAGTACGAGCAGCACTGAACTGATGAACAATGCCTTTTGCGGTGCAAAATGAACTCATGCTTTCATTTTTAAATTCTGTCCCATTGTCACTTCTAATAGATTTTACTTTTAAATCTAGTTGATTTTCAATTTTGGTTATAAAATCTATTATGATTTAGGGCGCCTCATTCTTATAAGTAGGAAGAAGACCCATGTGAATCGAGTAAAGTCATCAATGATCACTAAACAATAATGCCACTTGCCAATACTTATGACGTGAGTCAGCTCGAAGAGATCCATATGAAGTAACCTCAATGGACAATTGTTAGTGTTCACAAGTTTTGGCTTATGAGATGATTTATGTTGTTTTCCTTTGAGACACGCAGTACAGTGGTCAACAAAATGAAATTCCTTTTGAGAAAGACCAATTACATGGTTCTCTTTGACCAATCTATTCATATTTTTAAAATTCGTGTGTCCTAAGCGTCTATGCCAAAGTTGTGATTCATCAAATGATGCTTTAGACAATAGACATGTCTCTTCTGATGGAAGAGCAGAATTAAGGTTCAAGACATATGTATTATTCTTCCTCGGTGTCTTCAAGACAACCTATTCTTCAGGAATATAAAATCCTGGTTTCAAGATGTAGCAATGAGTATCGGTGAAATGAGTAGAATATTTCTTATCACAAATCTGGGATACATTGAGCAGATTGAAGTTCAGCTGCTCGCAGTAATTGACTTTGTCAAAGCTCAGAATCCCATTCGTCACTGAACCTTCTCAAGTAATTCTACCGCCCTGTGAATCTCCGCCAAATGCCACAGTAGTTCCTTGAATGTGCTTGAAGTCATGAAGGAGGGAACTATCTCCTGTCATGTGTCGGGAGCATCCACTGTCCATGTACCATAAGCTATTGGACCTGTATGAATGACCCTCAGATGGCATTGGAGTTAGTCCATCATTGATATGTGCCATAAGTGCATGATTCTGAAACTGTGGTGGAACTTCCTCTGCATACACGCTCCAATTACAAACTCCATCTTGTCGGATGACAACTGCATTTGAATTTTGTTGATTACTTCCTTGAGATTGATGAGTCAGCAGAGGTTGTCTTTGCTGAATTGGCTGTTGCTGATTTTGTTGTTGCTGAATTGGCTGGTGCTGATTTTGTTGTTGGTGTGAATAAGAGTTGCTTGTCTGAAAGTTGGTGTTGTGTTGAGAAGCCTGCTGGCCATGTGAGGGTCTTTGAAAATTGTTTCTTCTCTTGGGAGAGTTACATTCCCAAGAGAAATGACCACTCATTCCACAGTTAAAACACTTATCTTTGGATTTGTCATATCCCAGCTTTGTATTCTCATTGAGACTCAGTTTCTTCCCTTTTCGAAAGAATTTCTTTGCTCTCATAGCAATCATTGCCATCTGCCATTGCAAGTCCATTTCTTCAACATCATCAGGATCCATTTCTTCTAGGTCTTCTTGAATCAGATGAGCTGATGTGAATCTCCCTCCAAGGTAGGCTTTAAAGCTAGCAACAAAGGCATTGAAAGTTGCCTTTTGTTCTTCAGATTTTTGCTCATCATGCATGTTGTTAGGAGATACAGTGGGTTGAGCAGAAGATGGTTTTTTTTGAGGTTGTGGAGCAGCACAAAATCCTGTTGTTCTTGTTTGATCTCTTGATGACAAAAAGTCTTCTTCTTCAGTAACAAAGGCATTTTCAACAGAATTAGTTTCAGATGGAAACTTGTAAGCCTCAATGACTTGAGGTCCACTCAGATTTCTGCTCCTTTCATCAAGTTCAAGAGCCTCAATTTTTGCAATCATGATATCCAAGCTAGTACTCTCCAAATCAAGAGTATTCTTCAACATTGTAACATTCTGTTTCCAGCTTTCAGGTAAGTTGTCCAGCATTTTCTTATTTAGTTCCTTCTCCTTGTAAGTGACCCCCATAATTTCAAGGTCATTTACAAGTTGCACAAATCTATGAAGCTGTCTGGAGATAGACTCTCCTTTGGTATGATGAAATGTCTCATACTGATTTATCAACTTGTCTTTGTTAATTTCAGTAACTTCACTGCTTCCCTCACACATAATCTGTAAAGCATCCCAGACACTCTTAGTTGTTCCATATTTTTCTAATCTTTTCAGAACATCCATTTTTAGTGCTTGTGTAAGTATGGAATAAGCTCTAAGATCAATCTTGATTTTCTTATATTCTTCATCATCAAGAGTTAAGTTTGGATCCTCAATGTGAATTCTTGTAGTTTTGTACTGAGCAGCTTGATCAGCATTTAGAGATAGTGGAATATAGGGACCTTTGCAAATAGATATCCAGTAGTCAGGATCTACACCTGTAATGTAGTTTCTGAAATGAATTTTCCACTGCTAAACTCAGATTTGTGTTTAAGCATAGGAGGTTTGGATGCATGACCAATTTCAGAATGATTATAGGAATCCATGTTAGTTAAACTGATTTTAACTTGTTGAATACTGTTTTAAGTTGATTTTAAGTTCGAACAGTGTGTTTTTCTTCAAATCTTCTATTTTCGGTCAAGAACAGGTCTGTTAAGTTTAGATCTGTCGATTTGAAGGAGTTCTACGTTCTTGATTTTGCGTTGTTGGGTTTGACAACAACAGATCTGAAGATTTTGTACTTTGTGGTGTTCGATTATAGTATGTTTGTTTATCAGAAGAGTAGATCTTGCTGATGAACAACTCAGTCTACAGTTCAATCGATTTCACCTAAAATCCGAGATGATTCCGTGATGAATTCAAGAGCCAAGGCTTTGATACCAATTGACTGGGTTTGAGAATGATATTCTCGATTGATGTGACTCAACCTAGGATCGAATATGTGGACTGAGTCAATAATATAGCAGCGGAATTACTATATTAAAGAACATTAATTGCTGTAGTAAAGCTTGAATGTAAGAGAATCAAGAACCGTAGTAAATATTGTAGATATTACTGCTGAAATCAACAACCTTTCAAAGTTAGGTTATGTGACCCTATTTATAGGCGTATTCATTGCCTGTACAAAAGACTAAACTAACCCTGATCTATATAAGAGAATCTAGTCTAAGTACAAAATAAATGTGTAAGTTGTTCATCCGCATTAGTTCATGTGGATGAACAAGTCTTCATCAGCATTTGTGTTTGCTCACCGGCATTAGTTCATGCGGGTGAACAACTCTTCATCAGCATTTGTGTTTGCTCACCCGCATTAGTTCATACGGGTGAACAAGTCTTCATCTGCATTCTGTTGTTCATCCGCACAGACTAATGCGGGTGAACAAGTCTTGTCAGCATTTACTATTGTTCATTCCGCATGGACTAATGCGGGTGAACACTTCTTGTCAGCATTTCTTCAGTTCATCCGCAAGGACTAATGCGGATGAACACTTCTGTTCAGCATTAGTTGTCTTGATCCGTATTTGTTAATGCGGGTGAACAAACACTTGTCCGCATTTGTTCACTAGTCATCCGCATTAACAAATGCGGGTGCTCTATACTTGTCTTTTCTTGTCTTCTGTTTTCTTGTTTTGATGATGTCTTCTGTGTTCTTCTGTAAATAATGTGCTCCAACCAGAACAACCTCCAACCACTACTTAAGTTGGCAAGTATGATCCTTCCAGGGTCTAACAGGTTGGACCTCTGGTTGAGTAGGAGCCCTGAGTTCCACTCGAGCCTTTTTGGATAGAATACAGGGACCCTAACCAATCAGAGTAGATTAATCGGGGGTTCGTTTGGGGCATCTTGTGTATATAAGCTTGATTGGGTGTGAAAAAGTGATTGGCATTTGAGTGGTGGTGTCTAGTGTGGGTTAATCACCTACTACGCTTGCAGGGATGTCACCTGGAGTGTTGGCTCGCGCATACCTGGCAGAAGATCGGTGAATCTTCATGAGAAGTTGGTGGACACCTTCATCAATTTCTTGAAGATGCCAGACCGCATGTGATGGACCAGTAGAACATCTGCACATTGTAATTTTTCCTGGTCCAGCTCACAGTTGATTATGTGCTGAATGAACCAGGGATACATGTAGAATGGAACCCAGGTAAGATTGCCTCTTAAGTTGTTCAACACGAATCTTGAGTAGTTGAAGCACAGGCCCTTTACCAACCCCTGGACGAGGCAGCCAAAATCATATGGGATATAATCCCATCCCTCAGATTTATTGGATAGGCAACGTAGGACAATGTGACACAAGAACTTCCAATTGTAGGAGAAGTTAAACTTATAGACTGTAGACTTGTGCACATCACCGCCATATCCCATCTGAGTGTAAGTGTCTTCCAACTCAGATTTAGGGAACTCAGTAGGTGCGCCCTCATCATGAAGCTCCAGATGCTCCCTGATGGTTGATTTAGTAATGATGATATCCTATCCACAGATCCTCAAACAGATGACCCTTTCACCATTTAGTGTTTCATCTTGACCATTGGCCCAGAATTCAGCCATGTGGTTAGAGTAGATGCTGGGGTTGACGGTGAGGCCTGTGAAGTATGCCGATTGGGAAAGAAATTAGATGATAGGGGCAAAGTCGGCATCCTTTGAAGAATCAAGGATGGCCACCTGATTATGTTGGGGATTTAGGACCATTGTTAAGAGGTAAGGTAGGATTGAAGAAATATGAGAGTGAGTGAAGAAGATGGTGGTAATTTGGGGCTTTTTACTATGGTAATGAAAATCAAGAGAGAGAGTCGGAAATTTTAAATAGTGTTAAAAAGCAAACCGATAAGGTGAAAGGACAGTTTAGGTTTTGATTTGACAGAGACCGTAAGATAAAACATTTTAAATATTCCGACAATCATCAACAAAATCTTATTTTTTACAGAGTGGGGCCCAAAGATTTCCATTACACAGTAAAGATGTTCTTCCAAAGGTAAACTTGCTTCCTAGAGAAAACACTTGTGTTTCTCAATATTGTCTTCCGAAGTCAATTTTTACTTCCGAAAGCAAACCATGTCTCAATGACAAGTTTTCTTCCGAATCTTCTTTTGAGAATAGAAGTTAGTAAGCTTTGAAAGTAAATTTGAACCATGATCAAGTGTTCTTCCAAGGCTAACTACTCTTCGGAAGATAATATTTAGGCAGTGGAATTTTCCTTCGGAAGAAAAATAAAGATTTCTTCCGAGGGCATTCTCTCCGGAAGTATTTACGCTTAGATTTTTGAAGAACGCCTTTTTGTAACATGGCTTAGATTATAGTTAGACAAGACATATTTTAAAAAGGTTTTTCAAAAGAGAAGAACTAGTCAATGTTAATCATTCCACTAGATGTAATTAAATATTTAAATCTTTGTTCATCAAAGGCTGTGGTGAACAAGTCAGCATATTGTTCATTTGAATTCACTTTGACTAGCTTTATTAGATTTTTCTCATAAATATATCTAATGAAATGATACCTGATGTCAGTATGCTTTGTCTTGGAGTGCTTGATCAGATTATCTATTATAGAAAAGGCACTCTTGTTTTCTATATGGAAAGGAGTTTGCATGAAGTTGAAACCATAGTCCAGCATCTGATTATGAATCCATACCAATTGAGCACAACAACTCGCAGCAATAATATATTCAACTTCAGCAGTTGATGTAGAGACACATGATTGATTCTTGCATTGCCTGGAGATAATCCTTCCACCAAGAAACTGACATCCTCCGGATGTGGATTTCTTATTGATGTTGCAGCCACCATAATCAGTGTCAGTATAACCATAAAGATTGAAGTCCTTATTCTTAGGATACTAGAGACCCAGTTTGGGAGCTCCTTTAAGGTATCTAAGAATTCTCTTCCCAGCAATTAGGTGAGACACCTTGGGAGCAGTCTGATATCTTGCATAGATGCAGGTTGCAAACATGATATCAGGTCTGCTTGCAGCGAGATACATCAGAGATCCGATAATCGCCCTATACTGATGCTGATGAGTATCCTCCCCCTCAGAATTAGGACAAAGATTATGATTTCTGGGTAGAGGTGTCAGGCTAGTTTACAATCTTTCATCTCAAATCTCTCTAAGATGTCCTTGACATACTTATATTGATTGATGAAGAAATCTTCTTCCATCTGCTTCACTTGAATTCCAAGGAAGAAATCCATCTTTCCCGTTGAACTCATCTCAAACTTCTTCATGATGCTTTCAAAGTCTTTGCACATTTGGTTATTTGAAGAACCAAATATGATGTCATCAACATAGAGTTGAACAAGCAGCATGTCCTTTCTGGACTTCTTTATGAACAATTTCTTGTCTATGTGCCTCTGGTTTAGACATTCCTAAGAAGAAACTGAGACAGGGTCTCATACCACAGCCTAGGTGCTTGATGCAACCCATACAGAGCTTTATCCAGTTTGCACATATAGTTAGGGTGCTGTGGGTCTTCAAATCTAGGTGGCTGACACATATAGACTTCTCTATCAATATCCCCATATAAAAATGCACATTTGACATCAAGTTGATAGACAGTGAAGTTCTTGGATGCTGCAAAAGCAAGGAAGATTGTCATAGCCTCAAGTCTTGCAACAGGTGTTAAGACATCAGTGTAATCTATTCCTTCCTCCTGTTAGTATCCTTGAACAGCAAGTCTTACCTTGTTCTTGATAATCAAACCTCTATCATCGCTCTTATTTCTAAACACCCACTTGGTGTTAATGGGGACTTAGCCAGGTGGCAATGGACACAAGTTCCATACCTTTTGCCTCTTAAACTGAAGCAACTCTTCCACCTTCTTTGGTTCCATTTGAGTGAAAAAGCATGAGTACAAGCAGACATTCTCATTATGGGTCTGACTCCTTGTTCTCACACTTTTTGAGACATCCCAAATGATGATCTCAGCTGGGTGAGTGTTGTGTATCCTGAGCCTAGGGATCACATCTAGTTGCATAGATAGATCCAGATTTGAGAAGTTTTGCTCAGAGTTTTGAACACCATGACTAGCTGATATCTCACACTCATTCAATGAGAACTTATTGAATGAATGTGTGACATCATCAATGATATTCTGCTAAGAAGTAGTATTAACAGTTTCCTATTCCTCCAGATTACTGTCTTCATCAGCTTGGTGTTGAATGCTGGAGTTGTTAGCTGATGAGTTTTGAGGCTCAATTGGCTTACAACTTTTTGAAGCTCCATGATTTCCTGAGATGTTCAAGCTTACAGGACTTCCAGTAGTGGGAGCTTATTTTTCAGTTCCTCTTGGAGAACTAGGAATAGGTCTAGGTAACTAAAACATTTGATCTTCATAGATGTCACTTTGAGTTCCTGTTCCAGTTGAAACATTCTCACAAGATGGTTTAGAATAGTTTCAAAACATTTCTAGATTGAAGATTTGATCAGGGCCATTCCCTCTAACACAAGGAGTGTGCTCATTAACAACAATGTTAGATGATACCTCAAATTGTTGATTTGTAATATTACACACTCTATAAGCAAAAGAGGTTGAGGAATATCAACAAAGATAGCATCATCTTTCTTTTCAGCAAATTTTGCTAAATTGTCTTTTATGTTAAGTATGGTACACCTGCTACCAAAGGACCTAAGAAAGCTAATGAACGGTGGCCTCTTGTTCCATAACTCATAAGGGGTCTTTTCATGGGGCTGAACAATGAGAACCTTGTTTTGCACATAGCATGCAGTGCTAACTGCCTCTGCCCAGAAAGTTAGAGGCAGCTTTGAATCAGCTAACATAGTTCTTGCAGCCTCAATAAGTGTCTTGTTCCTCCTCTCAGCAACACCATTTTGTTGAAGAGTTCTAGGAGCACTGTATTGTCTGGTGATCCCTTTTGAGTTGCAGAATGAGTCAAGAACTTGATTCTCAAACTCAGTCCCTTGATCACCTCTAATGATTTTAACCTTGTGATCCTTTTGATTTCAATTTTAAGAATAAAAGACTTTAAAGTTTTAGCCGTTTGATCTTTAGTTCTTAAAAGAAATACCCATGTAAATCTTGTAAAATCATAAACAATCACTTGGCAGTATGACTTCCTTTCAATGCTCATTATACTTGTGGGACCAAAAAGATCCATGTGCAATAAATGTAATGGAGTGGTGATGGAGTTAACCTCTTTAGATTTGTGAGAAACCTTGTGTTGCTTTCCTTTCAGGCAAGCAACATAGTTATCATTGCAAAAAAATCCATTTTACTCACACCATGTACCAAATTATTTTTAACCAGCTTATTTAGGGTTTTAAAATTAACATGGCATATTCTTTTATGCCAAAAGTTGGCTCATTACCATTAGCTTTGGAAAGAAAGCATGGCACTTCACCCAGTTAAGAAGCATTGTTCATATCAAGCTTGTAAATATCCCCTCTCCGGCTTCACCTCCAAACTAAACAAGACCTCCATCAAAATGTTCAAATTGTTGTAGGAGATATCTGCTCCCTGTCATGTGCCTGGAGCATCCACTATCCACAATCCAAACATTTCCATTCTTGTCTTGTGGATGTCCCTGCATATAAGGTGAAATGATTAGTTATTATTGGAAACCCAAGCCTTGTTGGTCTTGGGTTATTCCAATGCACATGATATAACTTAACCAAATTGCATGCATGGGGTCTCAATTATAGTTTGTGAAGAAGAGGTTTTGGTTGCAGTATCTTTCTTGTCTTCCATTCCATCATATGGTTGACCTGTGTTGATGAGCCTGAGGAGGCTTGTGCAGCATGACTTGCTTCCGAAGCTTCTTTCTTTTTGGAAGAAGTTTTCACCACCTTTTCTTCCGAAGCAGCCTTCTTCTTAGAAGGTTTCAAAGAAATGTTTTTGTTTCTTTGTTTGTTCTTTGGCTTGTCTTCGAAAGCTATTTTCCTTAACACTTGGACCATATGGTAAGGTCCAAATGTGAAACCATCCTTAATTCCTTCTTTCATAACATTTGTTGCATAATGTGTGCTTGCTGGATTGTAGTGACAATCTTTAGCCATGTGGTTATGCAGGACATAGATTATGCACTCAATGTTAATCTTGGTGGGACATGTGGGCTATTGTTTCTTGCATTCTTCTCTTCTTCAATAGCCTTTCCCTTTAGTTTCTGACCCTTTAGCTGGATAGGAGTGCTGGTACTACTCTCCTTTTCTGAATCAGAACTTCTAACCACTTGGAATCCAACTGAGATGAATACATACTTTTGCCTTGGGTCTATCTTCATCTTAGTCTCAGCCACCTTTTTGGCAGTTTTTCTTGCTGCCCTGATCTGGTTTATTCTGGGTTTGGTGGTCAAGGGTTTATCAACTCTGGGGATGAGTTTTTCTACATTAAGCTTCTCTGTGGTGGTTTCTATTATTACATCATTCTTTGCTCACTAGGTAGTGGGTTAGCAGTTGGAACCTCTTGCTTATCAGTACCCTATATTGGCTGTCTAATAGACACAATAGAGTGTGGTGGAGAAATTTCATTGGATCCCAACCCACTTTTGTTTTGATAGCATACCTTGGAGTGGGAGGATGATGCTATAATGATGTTGAAGTTATGCTCTTGAATAGCATACTTCTCTGCTTTAGCCTCAGCTTTAATGTGACATCCCGTGTTTCCAGGTTAATATTCGTACGTTAATGAAATGTGATAAAATAATTAAATGCATCATAAGACTTAATTTTATGATAATTAAGGTCATTTAAGGTCTAGCAAAGCCCCTTTATGCATAAATTTTATGATTGCTAATTTTGAGAATTACCGGGTCGCGTAGCGACAAAACTGTTATCAAGCGTTGGTGACAATTTGGTAAAATAAATTTGGTCAATATATGTTGATTTTTATGATTTAATGTATCACAAGTGAAAATATTATTGGTCGTGAAAAATAATAATTATTATTATTTACCTTGATCACGTAAAATTAAGACTTTTTAAAATATTGCCTTGTTGTAACGTATAGTCCGTTGCAACTGTGTTGTACCGTCTATATTTTAATTCTTGAATTTTTATCAATATTATTAAATGTTGTGAACCTTTGGAAAGTATCAAATTAATACTTTGATTTTATATAAAATTTTCACGTAAAAACCCGAACGTTTAAGAATATTACAAAAATTTAACGAGACCGACACCCGCCTTACACCGGGTGGCATCACACTTGGAGATCCACCAGCCATATCATTAATATAATCACATGATTAACTTAATTTGAACATACTTAATCATTTCTATATAAACAACTTCACACTCTATTTTTTACACACACTCAACCCACCCTTTCTCTCACTAGAAATCACCTACACACTCTTCTCTCCCTTCTCTCTAAAACTCATGGCTGGAAGCTCCAAGAATAGCCCTCTTTTCTTTGATTTTGATCATCCAAAGTTTGTTTCAAGCTTTGATTTCTTGATTTCAAGGATCCCTTATGAACTTGGTGCAAAACATTGCATAAATCCAACTCAAAGGAGAAGAAATCTACAAGGAAATCATTCTTGAATCTTCAAAACTTGTTCATCTTAGGTATGAACATTTCATCTTTTAACACATGCAACATGACTTTTGGATGATTGTTGCAAGTTTTATTCACCAAAAACTAGCTTTTCTTGAAATCCAAGGTTCCAACAAAAGTTTTAATCATAAAAATGCGTTGTTAAACAATGTGTGTGTGTGTGTGTGTGAGTGTGTGTGTGTCGTATGTGTGTGTGTGCGTGTGTGTGTGTGATGATTTTGTGTTTTGATGATCTTTTAACATTTTGTTGATTTTCACTTGCATGCAAGATGATCAAACTTTGATTTGAGGTTATGAACATCATAAGAAACCCATCTCCAAAAGGAGTCTATCAAATGATGAAAATGGGTAATACATGATTGTATGTAAAGAATGATGTTCTTGAACCCATCTTGCTCATGATTTCATAAAGGATTGAGATGATCCATGAATAATGGTGATCATGATCTGAAATCTTTTGATGTTTTTAGTACATTTTGTTGAAATGAAAACTAAGAACATAAGATAAAATCTGTGATTTGGATTATATATGTATGTATGAAATTGTGTATATGTATGTATATATGGTTTACACTTTTATTCTTGATTTGTTCTTCACTTATAAGTTTAAAGATGATTGAAATGATCCATGTATATGGTGATCATGATCTGGGGATTTTGGTGTTTGTATTCACATTTGATTTTAAGAAAAGATAAAAGCAAATTAGAATTAAAGGTACTCAAGTATAGATGGGACATAACCACTAGTGGTCATGTCATAAAAGTTGATAGCTAACAAGGCAAGTATCTTTGTAAAATTTGAAATAATAAGTTTAAAATATATAAAATATAAGTTAAAAGTTAGTAATATTACTGAAAATAAAAGTCTTAATGATTGGGTTTAATCTTGTAAACGTCTTACGTTTAAAAACGCGTTAAAAACGGTGTTTTCGGGTTTAAAACAAGTAATTATGTACAAGTCCGGTTTTGGACAGAAAATAATATTTTGTTTTAAGTTAAAAACTTATGTTTTTAAGGATATAACAAACCCATAACAAGCAAGGTCTTCGGTGATGACTTTATACGCGTGAAAAAGCCGAAAACCGACAATTTCGGGTTAAAGATAATGGACTATTTTGAAACTGAGTTTTAACAAATTATTTTAGAATGTTTTTGGTATAAAAGAGTCATTTTAAACATTTAAAATGGTCACAAGATATATATGGGTTGATGTACGGTTTATGCGTGTAAAACCGTGTGGTTTCGGGTCAAAAATTACCATATATGAGTGAAATATGGGTCGAACATAATAGAGCATATTTTTATAATAAAAATTTATCTAAAATAAATTTATATATATTTTACTACTGAAAATGTTATTATTTGTTAAAAGATTAATAAACGTTGGCATGTGTTAAATAATGTAGTAGTTATAAAGTAATAATATAAGAAATAGATTTCTTAACTAAAGCAAGAATATGGATATTAATCCTAAATTAAATATGATTATGAATTAATAATTATTTATTTATTCATTTGTTTGTTTGGTTGTTTGTATAGTACATAACGTAGTAAATTTTACGTTATATTTTTGTATACTTTCATCTGTCTATCTTGTGTGTGTTATGTGGTTGTTGTTTAAGGGTTAAATAATTTATTTAATAAATAAATATTTGTCACGTATAATCAAATTATTAAACTAAACCAAAAATCACCAACGGGTCTTTTTTTAAAACGGATTTCAAGACAAGTCTAGTGAGTTGGGTAAACAACTTAAGTATACACTTATTACTCGACAATTAATAGATCCTTTGTGTTTAGGGCATTAACTGGTCGTTTATTTTCTGGGCTTGATTTTTGCTAGATCATCTCTCTGTCACATTTGAAGGTGAGTTTTCACAGCCACTATTTTTAAATAACGTTTTATTTAACTATTTGGGGGAAAAACATGCTATAACATTTTATTTGTGACATGATTAATTATGGAATAACTGTGTGATCTTTATGATGGCCTTGAGTTGTTTTATTATTTGTATATGATTGCCCTCTTACATAATCATTAACCCTTGGAGGGCCACAGGATATATTGGTAGATCTATTGGGTTTGACAACCGCCCCTCAGGATCGGTTTTACTGGTCTGGTACAGAGGGAATATATGTTGAAAGGATTTTGAGGGACTTTGTGTCTTGGTTTGATTATGGGGCTCTTGGTTGCGATCATAGTCAGTGGACCTAGCCAGTCCTTGACGATCCAGGGGTTGATTCCGGGATAATCATATCTTTTTATATAGGAACTTATGATAACCTTTTTATATAAACCTGTGAACTCACCAGCTTTTTGCTGATAAACTTTTGGGCATGTTTTTCTGGTAATTAGGCATGCATGGGAATGAAAAGGGTTTTAACGGCAAACTTATCAAGTTTGGATACCATTTTGGACCCAATTTCCGCTGCCAATCAAAAACTCTTGTTAATGTTTAAAAACAATATTATGTTATTACTATTTTAGTTTTCAAGTTAAGACTACTTTTGGATCAATGTAATAACACTCTATAATAACAGTTAATTTTGGTATCCATGATTTGTTTGCTTAATGATTGTTGGAAATAATCCAACTTCCGTTATCTCCGTCACACGCATGCCCTTCCGGTGTGCTTTTCGGGGTGTGACATTTAACTAGCTGGGCTTGAGCTTCAGTCAACTTGGATATTAGATCTTTTATTTGAGTCCTATAGTTGGTATGTTCATGTTTTAAAGAGGACACATTTCTCTAACTCTTCTATTTTGAGCTTATAGTCAGATTTTGCTCTCTTAAAATCAGACTTTAGGATATTTAAAGACTCAATATCAGATCTAATTTCCATTTTGCAGTCCTGATACAATTCTACCTTAGCAATACAGGCTGGAGTACAGAGATGTTCATATACCTTATTGTCTTTAGTTCCAGCCATGAGAGCTTGAGCAGGAGTGACATCTTGCACCATAAAGCTCCAATCAAGCTCTTAACCAATAGCAGCAGTTTGTGGCTCAGTGGGTTTGGTTGCAGCCTTTGAGGTAGCAGGATGTTGGGAGGCTTGAGCTGCTCCAGGATTAGTCTTGGAGCTTTACATTCCCTAGCAAAGTGACCAAGCTGGTTACAGTTGTAGCATTTAGCCTTGCTCTTGTCAAACCCAAATTTGCTATTAGTTTGGTTCTAAGAAAACTGCCTTCCAGTTCTTTTAAAGAACTTCTTTGATCTGTAGGTTAAAAGAGCGATTTGTTGGACAATGTCCAAATATTCAATATCATCTGGGCTGAAACACTCTAGATCATCAAAATAGTATTGAAAATCTCCAGAGTGCTCACTCCCTGAAACAAAGGCACAACTATCCTGGAAGGGAGTGTGTTGAGCCTGTTTAGACCTAGGTGTCTTAGGGAAAGTGATGCATGGCCTAGAAAAAGAAGATGACTGTTGGGGGTATTTCAGGTACAACTAAGGCTGGGGAGTTCTTGATCCTTCAGCAACATATAGAGCATTATTAACTGCATGATTTGAGTGTATGTTCATCTGGTTGCTCTTCTGAGTCTCCATCTCCATACGGTATCCATCAAGGATTTCATACAATTCAGTCATAGTGAGAGTGTTGAGATTTTTAGTTCTTTTGATTGAGACACAGTAAAAACTCTACTCATGAGGAAATGCACTCATGAATTTTCTAACTATGTCTCTTTTCTTAAGAACAACTCCCATAGTCTGAAGAGAGGTGATCAAGTCCATATACCTGAAGTGTTGTTGGCTCAAGGTCTCACCAACAACATAAGTGATGTTCTCAAACTTCTGCTTCAACATATCCTTCTTGTTTTCCTTTGATTCAGTAAAACCAGAGTACATCAGCTTCAAAGCATCAAAGAGTTCTTTGGCGGTCTCGCATTGCTTAAAGCCTGCCATTATGGAGTTTGGTATAACAGTAAGCAACACGGTTATCACTTTGTAGTCGATGTCCATCTTCTTGAAATCTTCATCAGAGTAGTCTTTAATAGCTTTCTCAATCATGGCGCCATTACCAGCCAGGTCCACCACCTTTGGCTTGTAAGGACCATAAGTGACAGATCTCTACATGCGGCTGTCTTGATAGTTGATAAATCCTTCAATACGTTTGCACCAGGTCCCAAAATCATCAGGGGTGATGATAGGAGACTTGGTCATGGTTCCCATCTCCGACTCAGAAAACTTTTGGTTAAGAGCCATTTGCGTGAAGAAACGATGGTGATTTGGGTTGGTTAGATCTCACAATCAAGATCCTAAAAAGCTCTGATACCAATTGCAGGATCGATTGATGAAGAGGAATCTCTAACTATGTTTTGTATCTCATAAACTCACTAAGTCTCACTCGGTTGATGAAGAGGAATCTCAAACTAAGTTGACAATAATATAATAAGTTAATGAACACAAGAATGGTTTTCAAGATACTTGTGTATATTATTTCTCAACTTAGTATTACAAGACTCTTACAAGCATGGTTAGATAAGTTACAATGAGAAACTATATATAGCACTATCTACAACCGGTTATACTTGGAAAACCAGCTGGAATTTACCGCTAAGAAAATACTACGTTGTTAGAAGTAAAATATTTAAGATAAAATAATATCCTAGATTAGATAGTCTTGACAGGTCCATGACTTACCTTATGTCACCAACTAAGTATGGTAACTATACTAACTGAAAAAGATAAATAGTGGATTAAAGTATGGTCAACTACATGAGAGTGGGAAAATGCCATGCAGAGTATCAGAGTTGTCAGCGGATGTCAGACAGCCCATACTTATGTCCATTGGTTCATAAGATTCTTCCGAAGGCAAAATGGCTTCAGAAGAATAAGTTCTTCTGAGGCCATATATACTTTGGAAGAATCAACTTCTTTCAAGTCATCTGCAAGTCTTTGTGACTTCATTCTTTGGAAGACTTTGTCTTGGATCTTCTAAGTGTGAATGCTTCAGAAGGAGAATTAGTTGGTCTTGATATACTTCAGAAGACTTGGTTCTACCTTCCGAAGTTCTTCATATGCTTCGGAAGTAAAACTACTTAGTCTGAGAAGACTTAGTTTTTCCTTCAGAAGTTCTTCATACTTAAGCTTCGGAAGATCTTCAACTTGTCTTCGGAAGAGCAACTTTAGCTTCAGAAGACCTATTCAATTGTGTTAGAGCTCTTAAAAGATTAACATTTTGTCTTTTACGTTTTGTCATAGTATAGGGACTTATTTTGTAAAAAATATGTTCCTTGTTTTTCTTTGATAGTATAAATAGGATTTTTTATGTATTGTATAGGAAGACCTAAAGAACGAAACAGTTAGAATAGATTAAACAACTGTAACTACCTCTTACACATTGTATTCTAAGCATTTGCTATCAATGAAATATATGAATTTTTGAAGTAATTGTTTGTGTTTGTGTACTTTGTGTATGAATTGATCATTGCATTACGATATCATCACAGATTGATCCATTTTGAACTTATCAAATGGTATCAGAGCTTTCGGTTCACTGATTAGCGCTTATCGTCATTATTGAGCTCTTTGAATCACTTGAAATCGGTATTGATTGCAATTTGATCGATTAATTGTTGATTTATGTTGTGTTTCATCCATAGAAACATGATTTGAATCACAATTTGGTGTTTAATTTATTCGGATCTGAGTATTGATCAGATTTATGTTCGAACTGTGTTCTTCATTTTTGGACTGTAATTCGATCAGAAAATAGATTTGTTGTTGTTGTTTGATCAAAAAGTTAATTGAAGATTGTTAATCGATCTATATACTACCTAATTGGAAGTTTTTAGATCAATTGAACAAGTTTTGAAGAATTTCATAAGATCTGAGTTTGTTGAAAATGATGAATTCGGCGCTTGAGTTGTGAAAAACTGTTGAAAATGGCTAAGTGATCGGACGCATTGCACCTGTTTAGACGTTTCATCACTGTTAAGGCGTTTTCAGAACATGTGTTTTGCAACTATTAGGACGCATTGAGACTATTCGGTCGCTTTGATACTTTGTTGAAACTTAGCAATTCTAGATGCTTGAGAACTGTTTGGGCGTTTTTAACCTCAGGTGTTTCTATATTGTGTGGGCGTTTGAGAACTGTTCAAACGTTTCAGAATTCATCTAAGGCATTCTCTTAGATGTTTCTTGTTCAAAGCCAGGCATTTCAGAAGGTTCAGGAGCATCAACATTCAGACTTATCAGTAAACACTTAGAAAATTTTTTTCAAAAAAAACTAAAAATCCAAAAATATTTTCATTTCATAGCTTCTTTATAAAAATTTTAAAAAACAAAAAAACAAGTAATTTTCACTAATTCAAAGATACAAAATGGCTAAGTCTGAAGATTTTGAGAACAGAGTTCCCAAGCTCAACAATAGAGCTGATTTCAAAAATTGGTGTTGCAGATTGAAGCATCATCTAAACTCCATTGATACTGATTTGTGGAAGTCAATAGAGAAAGTACCACATATCCCAATTACATCTGATGGTCCTGACAGAGGATTTGTCTATACAAAAGACTCTCTAGAACCTTATCCAGATGATGGTCTACAAGGTGATGACATAAGGAAGATTAAGAATGACATCAAAGCTTACTCGCTGATATGCAAGGGGTTACCATTGGAAGTCTTGACTAGAATTGAAGGTTATCAAACTGGTTACACCATGTACAGAGCTTTGAAGATTATTTGTGAAGGTGGTAAAGAGATGCAAGATCTCAAAAAGCAGAAACTCAAGAGGCAATTGGAGTTACTTGAGCATCTTTCTGGTGAAACAATCAATCAAATGATGAACAAATTTATGCAATTAACTACTGAAATGTCAACTGCTAGTATCAAAAATGATCTCAAACATCTAAATTAAAGACTTCTAAATGCTCTTCCATCTTCATGGAAACAAACAGTCACCCTGTTGAAGCATACTGAAAAGTTTCCAATGGATCTAGATCTTTTGATTACCAAAATTGAATCAGTTGAAATTGATGAGAGCTCCAGAAACAATGATAGAGCTGCATCAATGTCTCAGTATAAGTACGTTGCTTCTTCAGCTAATACAGTGGAGAATGCTTTTCTGGAAAAAGATGATAATTCTCTAGAAGACGAGGGTGATTTGTTTGTTAGAGTTGGTTCTTTACAGATTCTTCTTACACAAGTGCTCCTGTTTATACAACTCAACCTCACCTCAGTCTCCTCCTAAAACTCAAACTCCTAAAACTCAAACTGAGACTCAATCTTCTAACTCTGTTAAAACTAGCAAAGTTAAAGATGTTATTAATATCCTGTTACAGGATGATGAGTCAAAATCTGCTTTTACTGCTTTCATGGCAAGTTTTAATGCTTATCAAGGTAGTCATCTAACCCAGTTAGATATTATTTTGCAGGATTTGTTTGAGATGGATCCTAATAATATGGAAGAGATGGACTTGAATTGACAGATGGCAACGATTGCTTACAGAATACATAAACAGTCATATGTTAACAGGAATTACAAGCCAAGTGCAAACAAATCTGTTGGCTTTGATAAATCAAAGTCAAGGTGTTTCAACTGCAACAGTTATGGTCATTTCTTAAGGGAAGGTAAAGCTCCTAGAAATCAAGGTGGAAATGGTCAAGCAGGTTCTAGCAGTCAAAGATACCAACAGCAGTCTCAGAAGACCTTTTAAAAGTCTTATCAAAGTCTTCCCATGCCAAAACTTAAAGATGAATCAAAATCATCTGAAGAGCCAAAGAAAGTTCTTGTTGTTAGCATCAAAGATGGCTATGACTGGAGTGCTTATGTTGAACAATTCACAGCTGATCTAACATCTAGTTTAGCTCTTGTTGCTGAAGTTCAAAATGAAGACTAGTCTGAATAAAATGATCCTAAGGCAGATGGTGATTCTGACAATGATGATGAAGATTATGATTAGAGTGACAAATCTGACCCAAAAGAGGATTCAGAAGAAATTGCACTCTGAGACTTCTTCTTCAAGTTATCCTGAAATTCCTGTTGATGTGAGAGAGGAAATGTGCATAAAAGCATGTTTTGATCAAGTTGAGCATTGTAGAATATATTAATTTAAAATTTGTGACAAACTTAAATAAGAAGAAGTAATGTGCAATAAACTGAAAAACGATCACAAAGTCTCTGATGAAAAGATCTTATCTCTACAAACCTCATGGAATAAAACTCTACAAGAACTTGAACTTGTTAAAAAACAACTTGAGGAGATGACTAAAAATATAGAAGAAGAAAAAGTAGCTGCTGAATCAATATTTCAGATTCATTGAGCTTGGATCTTAGGATTCATCATTTTCAGATCCGAAAATTCAAAATTAAAGACGGGTGGAAGTGTGTGAATCGAAGAACAAGGATGTGTGTGTAAAGTATAATGTTATGATTTCATTGATATTGAATAACAAATTACAATGAAGAAACATATACAAAGATGGATGAACATCAAACCCACCCAAAGGAGAGAAATTCTCCTTGGGTGGTGATTTACACCATGAAAAACACATACTTAAGAACTACAAGCCACTCACACACTTTGCAAAAACCACCCTTTACAAAGTAGCATTAGTGGTTCTATTTATAATGTTTTTACATCATGACCTAATTTTGACTTTTCTTGTGGTCTTGATGTTGACTTTATCATGTTGACTTTGTCTTGTGTTTGTTTTGTTCTGTTTATCAACTTGGTCTCTGAACATGTACAATGAGATCTTCAGTTGGCTTTAATTGTGGTTTAGAAAGCTTCAGTTTATCAATTGTTGAACCCAACAGTAGCTCATGCTGCAACACAGGTGGATCTAGCTAAAGTTAAAAGTTCTAAAACAATTGTAGAACAGTTGGTAAGTGAGAGGAAAGATAAAAACAAAACCGGTCTAGGTTTTACACATGAGCCCATGCCTAAATCTATCACAAACACTTTACCAAAAAACTTTAACACACATGATCACTCAACTGAAACATAGCTAAGCTAAAAGCCTTTCAAAATAACAAAAAGAATTCTGAAAGTGATGAAGAGAAAACAAATGTTGAGATATTTGAGGAACAAGATTCTAAAAAGATTAAAAATGGTCATCCAGTGAAAGTTAAATCTTACCAGCCACGACCAAAGAATGAGAAAATGTTTGTTCCTAAAGAGTATGTTGTTGAAGAATTAATTGTAAAGAATGATAAACAAAACTCAAAGAATAAAGAGAAACTAAAACAAGACGAAGTAACATCTGAAGATTCGTTTTCTTATGGATTAAACAATCCAGACTTCATCAAATGGCAAAAAGAATAAAAAGATAAAGAAAATGCAAACGAGTCTTCTACTGAAGATGGTCAAACACCAAGCAAGCAGTGTTCATCAAGATCAAGAAACCAGAGAAGGAGAAGGAAAAATACTAAATCTAAATCCTCTCAGAATAAAAATGAAAACAATCAAAGTCAAAGAACAAATCAATCTAATTAGCTTAAACTAGTTAAGTTTGTATCTGCGGATACTTTTGATATGAACACAATTCCTGAAATCACATCAAACTCAAAGAACAAATCTAACTCTGATATGAAAACAAGTTCAGTTCCAAAGTCTTCCGCTGTTAACAAAAGATTTGTATCTAAGGTGTCTAGGAATGGTGTTAATGAACAAAAGTCAAAACCCAAATTTCAAAAGAACAAACTCTCAAATCAAAACAATAGATTAACTTTGTAACTCCTAAATCAAAACAAGGATCAAATGTGGCTTCCACATCAAAGGTTAATCAACAGTTGTTTAAATTTCAACAAAGGTACTGTGATATATGTGATATGTACAATCATAAGACTGATGAATGTTTCTTTAATAGGTACTATCACATTTATGATATCAAAAACCATTCAACAGCTAATTGTTATTTTAACAAGTATTATACCATTTGTGATGAAAGAACTCATAAAACTGAGAATTGCTACTTCCGAAGGAACTCGCTAAGGAATGGATATGTAAATCCACAATTTCAAAGAAATCAAAGTGTTGGTTTTCAAAGAATGACAAAACAACCTTCCTTAAGCTTGGGATCTTTTTGAAGGATTGATTCTGATTGTGCTGATTCTTATGCTGTGAAAACAAAGAATTATATTCAAGGAAAATTCATTCCACGATTTGTGAGAATGAACAATGGAAAGTTTGGTAATCAAATTTTTCGAAAAATGTTTCTTCTGATGGTTTGAATTACCTTGACGATGATCTTAAAAAACATTATGATGCTTTACGAACTATGCAAATCAAAGATAATAAAAAATTTGTCAGAAACAGAATTGGTAAATTTAAACAGGAAAAGAAGCCTGATTTGAATAAGCTTCATTTCAAGCAGTTTACCATTGTTGATAAATTTGGCAAGCCTAAGACCATATCGGCTTGGGTTGATAACTCAACTTAAATCACTTTGAAATGCAGGTACGTCCAAGAAGACCAATTAACATGTGGTATGTTGATAGTGGGTTTAGTCGGCATATGATAGGCAACCATGCCTTGCTTCAAGATTTTAAGTTAAAAGATGGTACTCATGTTGCACCCGGAGGTGATGCATGTGGTAAAATAACAGGAGAAGGAATAGTGTCCAATAGGATTATTAGTTTTGATAAAGTCAACTATTGTTCACAGTTGAACTTTATTCTTACTCTGTTCTATTTGATGATTCTTTTTGTTATATTTTGAAGCTAGGTTTTCAGATAAGCAAAGAATGGGTAGTTGTTAAAGCTGTTCGTGATCGAGATGTATACAAGTTAGATATGTCTCAAGTAGGTCTATCTATAGAAACAATATGCCTAATTGCTCAAGCATCAAATGTCGAAAGCCAGTTATGGCATAGACGTCTTGGGCATTCCCATTTCAAGAACATGAAAAAACTTGTAGCAGGAAATCATGTAGTAGGTCTTCCAACAAAGAAGTTTGCTACAACAGATCACTGCTCAGCATGTTTAAAAGGAAAGCAATACAGAGCATCTTATAAGCCCAAGATGATAAACTCAAATTCCAAGCCTCTCCAGATGTTGCACATGGACCTATTCGGACCAACTACTATGCAGAGTATTGGAAAGAAATCTTATTGTTTAGCTATCATTGATGACTTTACAAGATTTTCATGGGTTTTTTTTGCATGTTAAATCTGAAACTGCTGAATTGTTAAAAGAGTTCATCATTAAAATAGAAAATCAATTAGAACAAAAGGTGAAAATTATCAACAGTGATTATGGAACTGAATTTAAAAATTCTAATGTTGACATGTTTTATTTAGAAAAAGGTATTGCTCGTCAGTTCAGTGCTCCTAGAACTCCACAACAAAATGGAGTTGCTGAAAGAAAAAATAGAACTTTTGATTGAAGCCGCACACTCCATGTTAGCAGATGCAAAGATTCCAATTACTTTCTAGGATGAAGCCATATCCACTGCATGCTTTGTATAGAATCATACATTGATTGTGAATGATAAACAGAAAACTCCTTATGAGTTGATGTTTGGTAAGAAACCTAATATAGATTTTCTTAAATCTTTTGGTTGTCTAATTTTGATTTTAAATTCAAGTGACCAGCTACGAAAATTTGATGCAAAACCTGATGATGGATTTTTTGTTGGATATTCATCAGTTATAAAAGCCTTTAGAGTTTATAACTCTAGGACGAATGCCATTCTTGAAACTTTTAATGTTAAACTTCTTGAAAACTTTTTTCCATCATTTGCAAATGGTCCAGCTTGGTTGTTTGATTTAGATTCTTTGTCAAACTCTTTTAATTCTAACTCGTTTGACTCTCCAGGTGGGCAAAAGAAACAAAGAGGAGATCATGGATCTGTCAGTGATGATTCTGATTCTGAAGATATGGATGATTCTAGCCTAGATTACCCATTCTTCTTATTTGTTAAAGATCCTGTATTTCGTTCTGAATCTCATGATCAATCTCACTCTCAACAAGCACAAGAAAATCCCATTTCAGAAAATTCTAATTTTCATAAGCTATTCCTAATGATGGTCTTGAAGTACAACCTGAGTCCGGGACATCATCTGTTTCTGATGATGTAGTTGTTACTGATAATCTTGATTACTTCATCAACTCACCGACTCAACTTCCTTATTTCAATCCCCATTCTTCAAACTTATTGCATGAACTTTCTGACTTGAACCAATTTAATCTAGATGTTAATGTTCAAGGAAATGAGATTCCTACATCTCATATTCATAAGAACCATTCTACATCTCAAATTATCGGTCCATTGAATCAGAGAACGACGACAAGTGCTTCAGAACAAGCAAACGTCTGCTTATACTCGTGTTTTCTATCTCAAATTGTTCCTAAAAACATCACCGAAGCGTTAAAGGACAATAGTTGGATTGAGGCAATGCAAGAAGAGTTATTGCAATTTCGCAAACAAGAAGTGTGGAAGCTTGTGGATTTACTTGAAGGAGAAAATGCCATAGGCACAAAATGGTTGTTTAGAAACAAGTCAGATGATCGGGGAATTGTTGGTCGCAACAAAGCGAGATTCATTGCACAAGGTCACACCCAAGAAGAAGGAATAGATTATGATGAAGTATTTGCTCCAGTTGCAAGACTTGAATCAATTCGTGTCTTCCTAGCTTATGCATCGTTCATGAAATTCAAGGTGTATCAGATGGACGTTAAAGGTGCTTTTTTGTATGGACCAATCACTGATGATGTGTATGTCAAGCAACCTCTAGATTTTGAAGATGCAGAATATCCTCATCGTGTGTACAAGCTTAGTAAAGCATTGTATGGTCTCCATCAAGCTCCTAGAATTTGGTATGAAATGTTATCACAACATTTAATCCAGCATGGATACACGCGAGGGAAAATTGATCCAACTTTGTTTATAAAGAAGGATGCTGATGATCTCTAATGTGTTCAAGTGTATGTTGATGATATCATATTCAGTTCTACAAGTCCAAAATTATGTACTGAATTTGAAAAAATCATGAAGTCTAGTTTCCAAATGAGTTCTACAGGAGAAATTAACTTTTTCCTTGGTCTTTAAGTGAAGCAGTCTGCAGATGGAATTTTTATTAATCAGGAGAAATTCGTTGAAAAACTCTAAAAGAAATTTAAAATGAAAGATTGTCAATCCATCAGAACTCCAGCTGACGTAAATACCAAGATTGAACCTGATCCGAATGGAAAATTAGTTGACCAAACTCTATACAGATCTATGTTTGGATCTTTGATGTATCTTACTGCATCTAGACCTGATATAATGTATGTTGTTTGTGTCTATGCCAGGTACCAATCTGACATGAAGGAATCTCACTTGATCACTGTTAAATGAATATTCAGGTATCTCAAAGTAAAACCAACTTTAGGGTTGTGGTATCCTTATGAAGGAAACTTCGAGTTACATAGATATACAAATACTGATTATGGAGGATGTTGCCAAGATCGTAAATCTACGATGGGTGGTTGTCAGTTTTTATGTCCCAGATTAGTCTCGTGGCAATGTAAGAAACAAACAAATGTCTCTGCTTCAACCGCAGAAGCTGAGTACATAGTTGCTTCAGCAGGATGTTCTCAAATCCATTGGTTACAAAACCAACTGCTGGATTACGGGTTTAATTTTCTTAAAACTCCTATTTACATTGATAATACTGCTGCTATGTTTATTACAGCTAATCCCGTCCGACATTCAAAACCAAAGCATATCGAAATTCGATATGATTTTCTTAGAGATAACTCTGAAAAAGGTTTAATCATTTTGATTCAATTTACAACTATAAAATAGTTGGCTGACATATTTACAAAAGCCTTTTTACGAGGTTGTTTTGAGTATTTGGTTGAGTCAATTGGACTTATTAACCATGTTTAAAGCGGGTTTCGAATAACTTTGTTGTCTGAATCATAAAAATGAAAAGAACTCCCCTTGCTGAATAAAAAGATTCATAGAGAAAACAATCAAAGTTAACTGCCTGATTGTATATATTGTGTGTGCATGTTCAATAAAAAATCAAAAAGGAAATACAAAAATAGAAAATTGCAAAATCAAAAGAGAAAAGTATAAAACAAAAACCCACAAAAATAGATCTGTCTTTGCAATTTGTGTGAAATATAGATACATTATTTCTAATCAGTTGCATACTTCAGTTACTTCTAAAGTCTGACGTGATCAGATATGATGTGCAGGTAAGCTCATGCAATGATGCTGAAAAAGTAAATTCTTGTGATTAAACTAAATAAATCATGCATTCGTGTTTGTCCATTTTAGTACCAATGAGTAGTGTTGACTTCTCAAATTGATTGCTTGTAAAGTCACAAATTGACACCTGGTGGCAATATGAATAACCATTAGCTCTAATTATTTAAAGCATCTATTCACTTCTCTGTTATGAGTCATCATAGACCTGAAGTGACGAGATATCCTTTGTTGTAAGTCATTACAGACCTGGATATTCTCACTTGATGCAAAAGATGCCAATGTGCACAACCTAAACATGAGATCTGGTTATAAGTATATGTCAGGTTAAAAAGTTGAGAAAAGTGCTTTCTTACATATCTTGACGAGAGTTGAGTTCTCTAAGTCGAAGTGTGACTTACATAATGTCATATCTAATCGTACCTCAATCAATCCAAGAATTGAAAAAGTAAGTGTGTTGAGTATCTTGCCAAAAGCACTCATTTTCTGTCTTTAGATCTAGTGTCCCCTCAGCAGCTGGAACGCTGACCCGGAACACACTTGATCAGGATTTAATCACTATCAATGACTATCTATCGTTTTATTTTATTTTAATGTGTTGATCTTAACTGATATGATCTCACTGTAGGCATGTGATTTAATTGTATAAAGGAGATTTTTCTTCTACTTTAATTTTAATTTTTGCATTATTTTCTGTGTGCAGGCATGTTGATAATGATTAGTTTGCTCTACTTGCAAAATAAAAGAAACTTCTAAGTTTATGAACTGAAAAGTTTAGAGGGAGTAGAAATGTAAAAGAGAAAATCAATGAAAAGTGTCAAATGTGAAAAATAAATAAAACAGTAAGTGCTTTGGATGGAAAGGATGAAACTGAAAATCAAGCATGTGTGTGTTTGATATGATATAAAAATGAACCTAAAAAGAATTCAAAATAACTAGAAAATATTTTTGCAAACAAAACAAAATTATTTGTATTGCAAAAGTTTCAAAATAGAGACTAAAATGATGGGAAAGTGTTTGAAAAATTAAAAATTGATTCAAAGTTGTATTTCAAAATGTACTTTGTTGGTGTTTGAATTGAAAATTTATGCTTAAAAATGAAAATATGAGTTTCAAATTATTTGTGGTGATTTAAAAAAAACAATTTGATTGTTAAGTTTGAGGGCAATTAATGTAAATTTTGGGTGATAGTCAAAATTTGACTAAGTGTTGAGACAATGTGCATGAATAGTACTAATGTACATAAACAGTGTTCAAATGGAAGTTGTGAAAATTTCAAGTGTCAGACTCATGGAAGGTTTCTCATACGCCTGAATAGTACTCATAAGTCCAAATCAGGAGTATGATGAATTTCAGAAATTTGTACAAGTGTTGAGTGTTTTGTTCAGTACATGTTCGTAAACAGTTGCCATGTTGCTGAAAATGGTTAAGTGTTGAGCTTTTTGTTCCGTACCTACGCCAAAACAGTTGTCATGTTACTGAAAATTGTTAAGTGTTGGGCGTATCAACTTATGCTCATGCGCCTGAATAGTTTCAGACTTTCCAAGTGGTTAGACATTTGAAGGTAATGTTTAATATAAGTGTTAGGCATTTCATCAAGTCTCATGCGCCTGAACAGTGCCCAAGCGCTTGAAGAGTACTCATGCGTCTAAAGACTTGGTGTGAAACTTAATCTTATGTGCCTTCACAGTGCTAATTCATCTGAAAATTTAGTGTGAAATCTAGTCACATGTGCCTTCACAGTGCTCATGCACCTAAGAATTTTTTACACTTATGTATATTCACCACTTGTAGTTCTCAGTCATTCATTCACAAACTCAAACACTCTGATTCACACATTCTCATACCCGATACATTCATTCACAAAACATTCAATTGTTACCTGTTAATCTTTGTGATATATAGGTATATTCATTGAATCAAAACATCATGTTGACCTTAAAACATCTGATTTCATTACCTAAATTCAAACTTTGATTGGGCATTTGTACTCTATTAAGACGTTCGAACCCTAGATGTTCAAAAAATTTGAAATCTGCGATTTAAATGTGTTATAATAACTGAAATTGAACATCAAATGTATGTTATAACATGATTTCAAATAGATTTTGAGAATCAAATCTCAATTTCATCAAAATGTGTTCTTGATGATTCATTGTTCATCACTCGATGTTTAAGAACAAAAATGAACAGTCACTTCATCATTTTTCATCAAAATTGTTGTGTTAATGATAAAAATTCATCTATTCAATTGATATTGAGATGATTTTAATTGTTTTAGTGTACTTTAAATCATTAGAACTTAAACATGATTGTGCTCTGCTCATGGTAGAGTGTATTTAACACTTAGAAATTTTAAGTGTAAATTGTTAGATTTTAAAATTTAAAATTTAAAATTTGCTAATTCAATTGAAATTCAATCATTTTTCATGTTTCATGATTCATTAATGGTTTTAATCATAAATTGTGTTGAATCAAAATTGTAACCAGTGCATGCTCTGTTCATGTAATGGGTTGTACAAAACACTTAGAAATGTTTAAGTGTTATTAGTTCAAAATTGATAACACACAATATGATTGAAATTTTGGCAATTCAAATGTGACTAATATTTTGTTCTATGTATATAGATGGCAGATCTAAATTTGAGCCAAAGCATAATGTAGCAGCCTTTCTTAATAAGGATGTTCGTGAAGCTGTTGGTTATGAAGAGATGATAAGATTTCTATTGAGAACAAAGTATGTGTATGCCATGTGTGCTCAACCAGTTATATATGCTCGCCTCATCAGAAGATTCTGGAGTACTGTTAAAATTGCAAGAGATGATGAAGGAAAGAAATTTGTTAGAGGTTTTATTATGAACTATCGTATGATTGAAGTCTCTAAGCAGTCAATTAGAGAAGCTCTAAGATTTGGTGATAATGATCCTGAAGATTTGTTTGAACTCACTTTTAATGAGTGTAGAGAAACATTTCTAGCCATGGGACATCCAGATCACTTGCATCTCCTATTATAGCCATTGCCACAAGTCTATTCACCTTTGATTATGCAAAGCTCTCAGAAGGAGCATCTTCAGTGACAAGTTGTCTCTATGGTAGAGGCATAGTATGTTGATTATCTTCTTCATCATCAGAAGATTTAGAAGATTTTGAGGAGCTGGTAGATTCACCAGAACTCCCAGCCTCAGCAATTACTTCAGGTGGAGAACTGCCTTGTGAATCTTCTTGTATATGAATTGGAGAGAATGATTGTGGGATAATGGGATCAACCCTCAAAGGGGATAAAATAGCAGCTTCTTGTAGTGTTTCACCAGTGTGAGGATCACCAATCAAAGGTGACACTGGTATAATGTGTTCTTCAGTTTCTGCATGCTCATCAACATGGTGTTGATCATGAGTATCAGCCTGCTCCACTAATTGTTTTGTAGCTTCTTCTTGAACATTTACTTCATGAATTAATTCATCATCAGAAACATCAGCTGCCATTTCTTGTGCAGGTTCCTTAATAGGAATATCGTCATGTACAACCGGTTCTTGGTGTTGTAGTTGTTCTTCATCCATTGGCGCATCAATTTGGGGATCTACTTGTTGTTGCATCCAAGGTAAGAGTGGAATGAAAGAACCACTATAGAAGTTTCCTGGATCTCTCTTCTTGATGTACTTCAAAGATTTGGCATTATAATGAGGAACTTCAAGAATGGGGCCTTCTAAAACTAGATCAGGAAAGGCTTCATTAATAAGGCACTGAATGAATCTGGGGTACATTAAGAACATGTTCCTTCTCCCCTCTTGAATATTTGACATCATTCCATTAAAGACATATGCTGAAAAGTTGTAGGGTCTGTTAGAGCAGAGGGCACAGACCAGTGAAGATGTAGTTAATGGTATGTCATTCCACCTAGTTTTTCTTTTAGATAGGCAGTGTTGGATATAATGAATGAGAAACCTCCATTGCAAATAAACCAATCCTTTTACTATCTATTTTGCCTCAAATCCTCCCTCATATCCAATGTCAGCAAAGAATGACATGATATCTTCTTCATCAAATTTAGTTGGATAATTTGGATTATCTTGAAATTGAAGGCATTCTCTAATAGATTGTTCTGATATCACCAGAGTGTGATCAGCAGATATTCTTCCTGAGATTTTCTCTCCATCAATATCTAAAGCTTCTGCATTTCCCCAGAAAGATCTGATGTAATTCTCATAGATTACAGGTCTTACTGATATGGCATGAGCCACTCTTGTTATGGCTATGAACCTGATCTTGTCTCTGAGTCCCTTAGCTTCTTGTACATCAGAATCAAGAAAACCACTGACATTATGGAGCTTGCTCCAAGTCAGGTTAGCTATTATGTAATCTGTACACAGAGAGTATGAATTAGTGAGAATTGTGCGTGATTTGTTCAATTTTGACTTTTTAGGTCAAAAAGAATTCTGCTTGTTACTGTTACATTTGGTTATTTGACCTGATTTTGATTTTTCATGAAGAATAATTCAAAATTTTGTTTCTTTGTGTTGGGATATACTGATTTTGATAGTGTTATAACAGGTTGTGATGTCAACATTGTTATACACCAGTATCCCCTGTGTATCGATGTTTATGTGTTCTTAGAACCACATGAAATATTTGAAGTTTACACCGATCATTGGTTTTAATGAACTCTGTCATTCATCTAAATCCAGTGTTCTTGAGTGTATTTGAATCATTTCATAAGAGTAGGGTTCCATTTCATGAAATTTCGTTTGACAGTCGAAGTTTTTTTTCAGAATCTGATGATCACCTTGTGGTTGATAATACTTCGATTTAACAGACAATGTTGTTTGTTTTGATGTTGGATTTGAACAAAATGAAGCTTGATTAGTGTAGATTCGAACTCCGAAGACGAACGGTTTTCTGGCACTCGACTCTCTATAAAAGTTCACTCAAAAATTTGAAAAGTAATAAATGACTCACATTAAATGAGTATTTATAATACATTTCATAATTTTCACAAAATTTTACCAAGTGTTGAAAAGTTCTGTACTGTAGCAAATGCGCATATAGAATTTCTATGGGCGCATTCACTGTAGCAAATGCTGATGATCAAATTAAGTTTGTCAGCATTTACTGTAACAAATGCGGAAGAGTTAATTTTACCTATCCGCATTCACTGTAGCAAATGCGGGTGACCAAAGTTATCAGCATTCATTGAAAATTCTCAACTGTAGCAAATGTAGAAGAACAAATGACTTGTCCGCACTTACTGAGATGCGAGTGAACAAAGTAACTTATCAGCATTCACTGTAGCAAATGCGGGTGTACAAATGACTTGTCCGCATATACTGTGACAAATGCGGGTGAACAATGTGTTCAGCATTCACTGTAGCAAATGCGGGTGAACAAATGACTTGTCCGCATTTACTATAGCTAATGCGGATGAACACTTTTTTTGTCCGCATTAGTTTACTTGTACAAAAACAGATACCCGCATTGGTTAAATGGCAGGGTTACCTTCACCAGCATTAACCAATGCCCTTACCCGCATTAAATTTTGTACTTTGTCAAAAATTAATGTTTTTGCAGTGGCTGAATCTGATTGGTTTGTACAGCTGCTTCTGATTTTATGAAGATGAGTCGGCATTTTTGTTGTTTTTCGAAGATTTTGCAGATTCAAAGATTGTCAATTCTTGCTTGGATTGTCATGTATCTTTGATGTGACACAGATTCCCAACTAGACTGATTTTGGAGCATATGCATCTTCTAAAGCTGATTATGGAGTAATTTCCATACAGACACAATCAATTTGACAAAGTTGTCAATTTAATGTTTGCAAATTTCATGTTTTTGTAAATATTTCCTTTTTAAAAATTTTATTACTCCCCCTAAAGTTTATATCCATGCGGGATAAAAAATTTAAATGAACTTTATAAAATTTTAGGACAATATTTCTGAACTGTTTAATTGTTTTGCACTTTTGTTTGAAATTTTGGGATCATATCAATCTTATCTTTCATAAGTGAAAGTTGTCATGAGCTTATTGATTGAAGGTATATTTGTCCTCTTAAACTCATGCTTGGTCAATATTGTAATGCATGTGATTTTTATCATGTTTTGATTTAATAAAACATTCAGCATGAACCTCACACTCATAAGCATAGCAAGATCAACTATCCTCATGTACTATATGGTAGAACTTTCTCACAACTTTCAATACCTGGTCATTTAAATTATGAAACCTCATTCATTTTGGTAAGGGGGATCCACTTTGGAATTCTTTTACCTGATCCTTATTTTGTTTGATCCACATTGGGATTCTTTTTGCTCTTCACTTTTGAAGGTGATCCACTTTGGGATTTTTTTTGTTATATTCTGTTTTATTTGTCACCCGTATTGGATGTGTTCCACATTGGGACTCTTTTTGGATCTAGACATCAGCATTATGTGCTTGTTTCCCCAGGTCTTTGCTCAGCAAAACAAAGGAGAAACTGATATGAATGAGATTCATAAGGTATCATGACCTGGTGTGTTTAGGTTACTACACATACATACACTTGGATAGGTTAGATACATACATGCTCTGAGATGATGCATTCATAGTTGAATGTGATCTTTAGTGTATCACAGCATTTATCTTCTGTTCCAAGTTGAGCCTACCCTCATATCAGGTAAGTCATGTATGTCTTTCAATATATTGAATTAAGCACAGTGAATGATATAACGACTGTAATTATATCATCTCCCTCAAGAAGTACAAAACAAGGACTTCAACAAAAATTGATTTCTTTTTGTAATTTTGTGAATTTATTGATGTTAATCAAGGTTAATCATGCCAATTGATTGGACTAAGAATTCAAACCGACTTGGGTCAAATGCCTTAGTACACAAATCAGCTAGCTGATTGTCTGTGTTAACCTGATTCAGCTTGATTAAACCTTTTTCAGCACAGTCTCTCAAAACATGATATCTAATTTCAATATGTTTTGTTTTTGAGTGCTGAACAGGATTGTTTGTTATGAAGACTGCAGCAGTGTTGTCAATATGAATTGGTGTGTGCAAAAATTGAAACCATAATCAAGCTCTAGTTTTGAATCCAGAGAACTTGAGAGCAACAAGCTGATACTGCTATGTACTCAGCTTCAGCTGTCGATGCACAAACATTGGTCTGTTTCTTGCACTGCCATGACACCAATCTGGGACCAAGAAATTGAAAACCGCCAGATGTGGATTTTCTATTGAAATTGCATCCCCTGTAGTCACTGTCGGTGTATGCATAGGGATTGAAGTCTCCATCCTTTGGATACCATAGTCCAAGAGCAGGTTTGCCCTTAAGATATCTGAATATCCTCTTGACTGCATTCACGTGAGATTCCTTGGGATCTGCTTGATACCTGGCACATACACAAACACCAAAAATAACATCAGGTCTACTGGCTGTTAAATACATAAGTGAACCAATCATGGATCGATAAAGAGTCTGATCCACAGATTTGCCATTTGTGTCTGGGCCAATCATCACTTTTGTATCAACAGGTGTTCTGATGGACTGACAGTCTGCAAAGTAAAACTTCTTCAACATTGATTCCACATATTTTGACTAGTTCATGAAGATTCCACTGGATGTTTATTGTACTTGAAGACCTAGGAAGAATGTGAGTTCTCCCATAGCACTCATCTGAAATTTTGAATGCATAAGATCTTCAAAGTCTTTGCAGAGTTGTTTGTTGGTGGAGCCAAATATGATATCATCCACATAAATCTGGACAAGCAGCATCTCATTCCCTTTTCTCTTTCTGAATAAAGTCTGTTTAATCTTCCTTCTTTCATAACCATGGTCAAGAAGAAAGGATGACAGAGTCTCATACCATTTTCGAGGGGCTTGATGTAAGCCATACAAAGCTTTATCAAGCTTGTATACCCTGTGAGGGAAATCAGGATCCTCAAAGCCTGGAGGTTGACTCACGTAGACTTCTTCAGAGATCTTTCCATACAGAAATGCACACTTTACATCCATTTGATAAACTATGAATTTCATGGATGCAGAGTACGCAAGAAAGAGTCGTATGGCTTCTAATCTAGCAACAGGAGCAAACACCTTGTCATAATCTATTCCTCTTCTTGTGTATAGCCCTGCGCTACCAGTCTTGCTTTGTTTCTGATGACGATCCCTCTGTCATCGGTCTTGATTCGGTACAGCCATCTGGTGCCAATAGGGTATTAACCTTCGGGAACATCCACCAGCTGCCATACTTCATGTTTCTTGAATTGTAGCAATTCTTCCTGCATTGCCTCAATCCAACTATTGTCTTGAAGAGCCTCTTTAATGTTTTTGGGTATAGTTTGACACAGAAAACAAGAAAACAAAAAGATGTTTGCAATACTTGACTTGCTTCGAGTCACCCACTCATCTAAATCACCAATAATGGCAGACACTAGATGATTCTTGTGTGTCCTGGTAATTGGAATCAAATCACCAGCAATGGACACATCAAGATTGGAGACATTCAGATCATCTTGGTGAGAGGCATCTTGTTGTTGTAGTGTCAGAGAGTGATGACCAGAATCAGAGGGTACAGCATCTTTAGCTTGAGCAGCACTCTGAATACTCTCATCATTTTCATCTCTGTTATAATCTGCTGGAGCATGAGTTGGTTCTGAATGTCTCACTTCAGTTGAAGGTTCAGCTGAAGGAGATGGCATTGAATTGCGACCAGCATCTGTTGAGATACTTTCATTTTGTGTAACTTGCCGGATAGGATCAGCTTGTAAGGGCACTTCTTCATTGTCTTGATTGGTAGAAGGAGGAATCCTTAGGAAGTCTGTTCTTCTTTCAACTGACCCTAATGTTCCTACATTTGACAAATTGAACAGATCAAAAGATCTTGTAAATGAATCAATATCAAACAACCAGTCTCTACCATTTGATGATTTGGGAAATGAATGCTCATTGAATTGAATATTTTTGATTCATCAATGATGTTTTATCTAGGATTAAACACCCTAAAAGCCTTAGACACTAAGGAATATCCCAAGAAGAATCCCTCATCAGACTTAGGAGCAAACTTTCCTAAATGGTCTCTGGTGTTCAATATTGAGACAGGACAACCAAATGACTTCAAAAATCCAATGAATGGTTTTCTATGAAAAAGAAGTTCATAAGGAGTTTTATTGTGTTCTTTGATTATCAAAGTTCGATTTTGCACAAAACATGAAGTGTTAACTCCTTCTGCCCAAAATGTAATAGGCAGTTTTGAATCAGCTAGCATTGTTCTTGCTGCTTCAATCAGTGTTCTATTCCTTCTTTCAGCAACTCCATTTTGTTGTGGAGTACGAGCAGCACTGAACTGATGAACAATGCCTTTTGCGGTGCAAAATGAACTCATGCTTTCATTTTTAAATTCCGTCCCATTGTCACTTCTAATAGATTTTACTTTTAAATCTAGTTAATTTTCAATTTTGGTTATAAAATCTATTATGATTTAGGGCGCCTCATTCTTATAAGTAGGAAGAAGACCCATGTGAATCGAGTAAAGTCATCAATGATCACTAAACAATAATGCTTCTTGCCAATACTTATGACGTGAGTCAGCTCGAAGAGATCCATATGAAGTAACCTCAATGGACAATTGTTAGTGTTCACAAGTTTTGGCTTATGAGATGATTTATGTTGTTTTCCTTTGAGACACGCAGTACAGTGGTCAACAAAATGAAATTCCTTTTGAGAAAGACCAATTACATGGTTCTCTTTGACCAATCTATTCATATTTTTAAAATTCGTGTGTCCTAAGCGTCTATGCCAAAGTTGTGATTCATCAAATGATGCTTTAGACAATAGACATGTCTCTTCTGATGGAAGAGCAGAATTAAGGTTCAAGACATATGTATTATTCTTCCTTGGTGTCTTCAAGACAACCTATTCTTCAGGAATATAAAATCCTGGTTTCAAGATGTAGCAATGAGTATCGGTGAAATGAGTAGAATATTTCTTATCACAAATCTGGGATACATTGAGCAGATTGAAGTTCAGCTGCTCGCAGTAATTGACTTTGTCAAAGCTCAGAATCCCATTTGTCACTGAACCTTCTCAAGTAATTCTACCGCCCTGTGAATCTCTGCCAAATGCCACAGTAGTTCCTTGAATGTGCTTGAAGTCATGAAGGAGGGAACTATCTCCTGTCATGTGTCGGGAGCATCCACTGTCCATGTACCATAAGCTATTGGACCTGTATGAATGACCCTCAGATGGCATTGGAGTTAGTCCATCATTGATATGTGCCATAAGTGCATGATTCTGAAACTGTGGTGGAACTTCCTCTGCATACACGCTCCAATTACAAACTCCATCTTGTCGGATGACAACTGCATTTGAATTTTGTTGATTACTTCCTTGAGATTGATGAGTCAGCAGAGGTTGTCTTTGCTGAATTGGCTGTTGCTGATTTTGTTGTTGCTGAATTGGCTGGTGCTGATTTTGTTGTTGGTGTGAATAAGAGTTGCTTGTCTGAAAGTTGGTGTTGTGTTGAGAAGCCTGCTGGCCATGTGAGGGTCTTTGAAAATTGTTGTTTCTTCTCTTGGGAGAGTTACATTCCCAAGAGAAATGACCACTCATTCCACAGTTAAAACACTTATCTTTGGATTTGTCATATCCCAGCTTTGTATTCTCATTGAGACTCAGTTTCTTCCCTTTTCGAAAGAATTTCTTTTCTCTCATAGCAATCATTGCCATCTGCCATTGCAAGTCCATTTCTTCAACATCATCATGATCCATTTCTTCTAGGTCTTCTTGAATCAGATGAGCTGATGTGAATCTCCCTCCAAGGTAGGCTTTAAAGCTAGCAACAAAGGCATTGAAAGTTGCCTTTTGTTCTTCAGATTTTTGCTCATCATGCATGTTGTTAGAAGATACAGTGGGTTGAGCAGAAGATGGTTTTTTTTGAGGTTGTGGAGTAGCACAAAATCCTGTTGTTCTTGTTTGATCTCTTGATGACAAAAAGTCTTCTTCTTCAGTAACAAAGGCATTTTCAACAGAATTAGTTTAAGATGGAAACTTGTAAGCCTCAACGACTTGAGGTCCACTCAGATTTCTGCTCCTTTCATCAAGTTCAAGAGCCTCAATTTTTGCAATCATGATATCCAAGCTAGTACTCTCCAAATCAAGAGTATTCTTCAACATTGTAACATTCTGTTTCCAGCTTTCAGGTAAGTTGTCCAGCATTTTCTTATTTAGTTCCTTCTCCTTGTAAGTGACCCCCATAATTTCAAGGTCATTTACAAGTTGCACAAATCTATGAAGCTGTCTGGAGATAGACTCTCCTTTGGTATGATGAAATGTCTCATACTGATTTATCAACTTGTCTTTGTTAATTTCAGTAACTTCACTGCTTCCCTCACACATAATCTGTAAAGCATCCCAGACACTCTTAGTTGTTCCATATTTTTCTAATCTTTTCAGAACATCCATTTTTAGTGCTTGTGTAAGTATGGAATAAGCTCTAAGATCAATCTTGATTTTCTTATATTCTTCATCATCAAGAGTTAAGTTTGGATCCTCAATGTGAATTCTTGTAGTTTTGTACTGAGCAGCTTGATCAGCATTTAGAGATAGTGGAATATAGGGACCTTTGCAAATAGATATCTAGTAGTCAGGATCTACACCTGTAATGTAGTTTCTGAAATGAATTTTCCACTGCTTAAACTCAGATTTGTGTTTAAGCATAGGAGGTTTGGATGCATGACCAATTTCAGAATGATTATAGGAATCCATGTTAGTTAAACTGATTTTAACTTGTTGAATACTGTTTTAAGTTGATTTTAAGTTCGAACAGTGTGTTTTTCTTCAAATCTTCTATTTTCGGTCAAGAACAGGTCTGTTAAGTTTAGATCTGTCGATTTGAAGGAGTTCTACGTTCTTGATTTTGCGTTGTTGGGTTTGACAACAACAGATCTGAAGATTTTGTACTTTGTGGTGTTCGATTATAGTATGTTTGTTTATCAGAAGAGTAGATCTTGCTGATGAACAACTCAGTCTACAGTTCAATCGATTTCACCTAAAATCCGAGATGATTCCGTGATGAATTCAAGAGCCAAGGCTTTGATACCAATTGACTGGGTTTGAGAATGATATTCTCGATTGATGTGACTCAACCTAGGATCGAATATGTGGACTGAGTCAATAATATAGCAGCGGAATTACTATATTAAAGAACATTAATTGCTGTAGTAAAGCTTGAATGTAAGAGAATCAAGAACCGTAGTAAATATTGTAGATATTACTGCTGAAATCAACAACCTTTCAAAGTTAGGTTATGTGACCCTATTTATAGGCGTATTCATTGCCTGTACAAAAGACTAAACTAACCCTGATCTATATAAGAGAATCTAGTCTAAGTACAAAATAAATGTGTAAGTTGTTCATCCGCATTAGTTCATGTGGATGAACAAGTCTTCATCAGCATTTGTGTTTGCTCACCGGCATTAGTTCATGCGGGTGAACAACTCTTCATCAGCATTTGTGTTTGCTCACCCGCATTAGTTCATACGGGTGAACAAGTCTTCATCTGCATTCTGTTGTTCATCCGCACAGACTAATGCGGGTGAACAAGTCTTGTCAACATTTACTATTGTTCATCCGCATGGACTAATGCGGGTGAACACTTCTTGTCAGCATTTCTTCAGTTCATCCGCAAGGACTAATGCGGATGAACACTTTTGTTCAGCATTAGTTGTCTTGATCCGTATTTGTTAATGCGGGTGAACAAACACTTGTCCGCATTTGTTCACTAGTCATCCGCATTAACAAATGCGGGTGCTCTATACTTGTCTTTTCTTGTCTTCTGTTTTCTTGTTTTGATGATGTCTTCTGTGTTCTTCTGTAAATAATGTGCTCCAACCAGAACAACCTCCAACCACTACTTAAGTTGGCAAGTATGATCCTTCCAGGGTCTAACAGGTTGGACCTCTGGTTGAGTAGGAGCCCTGAGTTCCACTCGAGCCTTTTTGGATAGAATACAGGGACCCTAACCAATCAGAGTAGATTAATCGGGGGTTCGTTTGGGGCATCTTGTGTATATAAGCTTGATTGGGTGTGAAAAAGTGATTGGCATTTGAGTGGTGGTGTCTAGTGTGGGTTAATCACCTACTACGCTTGCAGGGATGTCACCTGGAGTCATTGGCTCGCGCATACCTGGCAGAAGATCGGTGAATCTTCATGAGAAGTTGGTGGACACCTTCATCAATTTCTTGAAGATGCTAGACCGCATGTGATGGACCAGTAGAACATCTGCACATTGTAATTTTTCCTGGTCCAGCTCACAGTTGATTATGTGCTGAATGAACCAGGGATACATGTAGAATGGATCCCAGGTAAGATTGCCTCTTAAGTTGTTCAACACGAATCTTGAGTAGTTGAAGTACAGGCCCTTTACCAACCCCTGGACGAGGCAGCCAAAATCATATGGGATATAATCCCATCCCTCAGATTTATTGGATAGGCAACGTAGGACAATGTGACACAAGAACTTCCAATTGTAGGAGAAGTTAAACTTATAGACTGTAGACTTGTGCACATCACCGCCATATCCCATCTGAGTGTAAGTGTCTTCCAACTCAGATTTAGGGAACTCAGTAGGTGCGCCCTCATCATGAAGCTCCAGATGCTCCCTGATGGTTGATTTAGTAATGATGATATCCTATCCACAGATCCTCAAACAGATGACCCTTTCACCATTTAGTGTTTCATCTTGACCATTGGCCCAGAATTCAGCCATGTGGTTAGAGTAGATGCTGGGGTTGACGGTGAGGCCTGTGAAGTATGCCGATTGGGAAAGAAATTAGATGATAGGGGCAAAGTCGGCATCCTTTGAAGAATCAAGGATGGCCACCTGATTATGTTGGGGATTTAGGGCCATTGTTAAGAGGTAAGGTAGGATTGAAGAAATATGAGAGTGAGTGAAGAAGATGGTGGTAATTTGGGGCTTTTTACTATGGTAATGAAAATCAAGAGAGAGAGTCGGAAATTTTAAATAGTGTTAAAAAGCAAACCGATAAGGTGAAAGGACAGTTTAGGTTTTGATTTGACAGAGACCGTAAGATAAAACATTTTAAATATTCCGACAATCATCAACAAAATCTTATTTTTTACAGAGTGGGGCCCAAAGATTTCCATTACACAGTAAAGATGTTCTTCCAAAGGTAAACTTGCTTCCTAGAGAAAACACTTGTGTTTCTCAATATTGTCTTCCGAAGTCAATTTTTACTTCCGAAAGCAAACCATGTCTCAATGACAAGTTTTCTTCCGAATCTTCTTTTGAGAATAGAAGTTAGTAAGCTTTGAAAGTAAATTTGAACCATGATCAAGTGTTCTTCCAAGGCTAACTACTCTTCGGAAGATAATATTTAGGCAGTGGAATTTTCCTTCGGAAGAAAAATAAAGATTTCTTCCGAGGGCATTCTCTCCGGAAGTATTTACGCTTAGATTTTTGAAGAACGCCTTTTTGTAACATGGCTTAGATTATAGTTAGACAAGACATATTTTAAAAAGGTTTTTCAAAAGAGAAGAACTAGTCAATGTTAATCATTCCACTAGATGTAATTAAATATTTAAATCTTTGTTCATCAAAGGCTGTGGTGAACAAGTCAGCATATTGTTCATTTGAATTCACTTTGACTAGCTTTATTAGATTTTTCTCATAAATATATCTAATGAAATGATACCTGATGTCAGTATGCTTTGTCTTGGAGTGCTTGATCAGATTATCTATTATACAAAAAGGCACTCTTGTTTTCTATATGGAAAGGAGTTTGCATGAAGTTGAAACCATAGTCCAGCATCTGATTATGAATCCATACCAATTGAGCACAACAACTCGCAGCAATAATATATTCAACTTCAGCAGTTGATGTAGAGACACATGATTGATTCTTGCATTGCCTGGAGATAATCCTTCCACCAAGAAACTGACATCCTCCGGATGTGGATTTCTTATTGATGTTGCAGCCACCATAATCAGTGTCAGTATAACCATAAAGATTGAAGTCCTTATTCTTAGGATACTAGAGACCCAGTTTGGGAGCTCTTTTAAGGTATCTAAGAATTCTCTTCCCAGCAATTAGGTGAGACACCTTGGGAGCAGTCTGATATCTTGCATAGATGCAGGTTGCAAACATGATATCAGGTCTGCTTTCAGTGAGATACATCAGAGATCCGATAATCGCCCTATACTGATGCTGATGAGTATCCTCCCCCTCAGAATTAGGACAAAGATTATGATTTCTGGGTAGAGGTGTCATGGCTAGTTTACAATCTTTCATCTCAAATCTCTCTAAGATGTCCTTGACATACTTATATTGATTGATGAAGAAATCTTCTTCCATCTGCTTCACTTGAATTCCAAGGAAGAAATCCATCTTTCCCATTGAACTCATCTCAAACTTCTTCATGATGCTTTCAAAGTCTTTGCACATTTGGTTATTTGAAGAACCAAATATGATGTCATCAACATAGAGTTGAACAAGCAGCATGTCCTTTCTGGACTTCTTTATGAACAATTTCTTGTCTATGTGCCTCTGGTTTAGACATTCCTAAGAAGAAACTAAGACAGGGTCTCATACCACAGCCTAGGTGCTTGATGCAACCCATACAGAGCTTTATCCAGTTTGCACATATAGTTAGGGTGCTGTGGGTCTTCAAATCTAGGTGGCTGACACATATAGACTTCTCTATCAATATCCCCATATAAAAATGCACATTTGACATCAAGTTGATAGACAGTGAAGTTCTTGGATGCTGCAAAAGCAAGGAAGATTGTCATAGCCTCAAGTCTTGCAACAGGTGTTAAGACATCAGTGTAATCTATTCCTTCCTCCTGTTAGTATCCTTGAACAGCAAGTCATACCTTGTTCTTGATAATCAAACCTCTATCATCGCTCTTATTTCTAAACACCCACTTGGTGTTAATGGGGACTTAGCCAGGTGGCAATGGACACAAGTTCCATACCTTTTGCCTCTTAAACTGAAGCAACTCTTCCACCTTCTTTGGTTCCATTTGAGTGAAAAAGCATGAGTACAAGCAGACATTCTCATTATGGGTCTGACTCCTTGTTCTCACACTTTTTGAGACATCCCAAATGATGATCTCAGCTGGGTGAGTGTTGTGTATCCTGAGCCTAGGGATCACATCTAGTTGCATAGATAGATCCAGATTTGAGAAGTTTTGCTCAGAGTTTTGAACACCATGACTAGCTGATATCTCACACTCATTCAATGAGAACTTATTGAATGAATGTGTGACATCATCAATGATATTCTGCTAAGAAGTAGTATTAACAGTTTCCTATTCCTCCAGATTACTGTCTTCATCAGCTTGGTGTTGAATGCTGGAGTTGTTAGCTGATGAGTTTTGAGGCTCAATTGGCTTACAACTTTTTGAAGCTCCATGATTTCCTGAGATGTTCAAGCTTACAGGACTTCCAGTAGTGGGAGCTTATTTTTCAGTTCCTCTTGGAGAACTAGGAATAGGTCTAGGTAACTAAAACATTTGATCTTCATAGATGTCACTTTGAGTTCCTGTTCCAGTTGAAACATTCTCATAAGATGGTTTAGAATAGTTTCAAAACATTTCTAGATTGAAGATTTGATCAGGGCCATTCCCTCTAACACAAGGAGTGTGCTCATTAACAACAATGTTAGATGATACCTCAAATTGTTGATTTGTAATATTACACACTCTATAAGCAAAAGAGGTTGAGGAATATCCAACAAAGATAGCATCATCTTTCTTTTCAGCAAATTTTGCTAAATTGTCTTTTATGTTAAGTATGGTACACCTGCTGCCAAAGGACCTAAGAAAGCTAATGAACGGTGGCCTCTTGTTCCATAACTCATAAGGGGTCTTTTCATGGGGCTGAACAATGAGAACCTTGTTTTGCACATAGGATGCAGTGCTAACTGCCTCTGCCCAGAAAGTTAGAGGCAGCTTTGAATCAGCTAACATAGTTCTTGCAGCCTCAATAAGTTTCTTGTTCCTCCTCTCAGCAACACCATTTTGTTGAAGAGTTCTAGGAGCACTGTATTGTCTGGTGATCCCTTTTGAGTTGCAGAATGAGTCAAGAACTTGATTCTCAAACTCAGTCCCTTGATCACCTCTAATGATTTTAACCTTGTGATCCTTTTGATTTCAATTTTAAGAATAAAAGACTTTAAAGTTTTAGCCGTTTGATCTTTAGTTCTTAAAAGAAATACCCATGTAAATCTTGTAAAATCATAAACAATCACTTGGCAGTATGATTTCCTTTCAATGCTCATTATACTTGTGGGACCAAAAAGATCCATGTGCAATAAATGTAATGGAGTGGTGATGGAGTTAACCTCTTTAGATTTGTGAGAAACCTTGTGTTGCTTTCCTTTCAGGCAAGCAACATAGTTATCATTGCAAAAAAATCCATTTTACTCACACCATGTACCAAATTATTTTTAACCAGCTTATTTATGGTTTTAAAATTAACATGGCATATTCTTTTATGCCAAAAGTTGGCTCATTACCATTAGCTTTGGAAAGAAAGCATGGCACTTCACCCAGTTAAGAAGCATTGTTCATATCAAGCTTGTAAATATCCCCTCTCCGGCTTCACCTCCAAACTAAACAAGACCTCCATCAAAATGTTCAAATTGTTGTAGGAGATATCTGCTCCCTGTCATGTGCCTGGAGCATCCACTATCCACAATCCAAACATTTCCATTCTTGTCTTGTGGATGTCCCTGCATATAAGGTGAAATGATTAGTTATTATTGGAAACCCAAGCCTTGTTGGTCTTGGGTTATTCCAATGCACATGATATAACTTAACCAAATTGCATGCATGGGGTCTCAATTATAGTTTGTGAAGAAGAGGTTTTGGTTGCAGTATCTTTTCTTGTCTTCCATTCCATCATATGGTTGACCTGTGTTGATGAGCCTGAGGAGGCTTGTGCAGCATGACTTGCTTCCGAAGCTTCTTTCTTTTTGGAAGAAGTTTTCACCACCTTTTCTTCCGAAGCAGCCTTCTTCTTAGAAGGTTTCAAAGAAATGTTTTTGTTTCTTTGTTTGTTCTTTGGCTTGTCTTCGAAAGCTATTTTCCTTAACACTTGGACCATATGGTAAGGTCCAAATGTGAAACCATCCTTAATTCCTTCTTTCATAACATTTGTTGCATAATGTGTGCTTGCTGGATTGTAGTGACAATCTTTAGCCATGTGGTTATGCAGGACATAGATTATGCACTCAATGTTAATCTTGGTGGGACATGTGGGCTATTGTTTCTTGCATTCTTCTCTTCTTCAATAGCCTTTCCCTTTAGTTTCTGACCCTTTAGCTGGATAGGAGTGCTGGTACTACTCTCCTTTTCTGAATCAGAACTTCTAACCACTTGGAATCCAACTGAGATGAATACATACTTTTGCCTTGGGTCTATCTTCATCTTAGTCTCAGCCACCTTTTTGGCAGTTTTTCTTGCTGCCCTGATCTGGTTTATTCTGGCTTTGGTGGTCAAGGGTTTATCAACTCTGGGGATGAGTTTTTCTACATTAAGCTTCTCTGTGGTGGTTTCTATTATTACATCATTCTTTTGCTCACTAGGTAGTGGGTTAGCAGTTGGAACCTCTTGCTTATCAGTACCCTATATTGGCTGTCTAATAGACACAATAGAGTGTGGTGGAGCAATTTCATTGGATCCCAACCCACTTTTGTTTTGATAGCATACCTTGGAGTGGGAGGATGATGCTATAATGATGTTGAAGTTATGCTCTTGAATAGCATACTTCTCTGCTTTAGCCTCAGCTTTAATGTGACATCCCGTGTTTCCAGGTTAATATTCGTACGTTAATGAAATGTGATAAAATAATTAAATGCATCATAAGACTTAATTTTATGATAATTAAGGTCATTTAAGGTCTAGCAAAGCCCCTTTATGCATAAATTTTATGATTGCTAATTTTGAGAATTACCGGGTCGCGTAGCGACAAAACTGTTATCAAGCGTTGGTGACAATTTGGTAAAATAAATTTGGTCAATATATGTTGATTTTTATGATTTAATGTATCACAAGTGAAAATATTATTGGTCGTGAAAAATAATAATTATTATTATTTACCTTGATCACGTAAAATTAAGACTTTTTAAAATATTGCCTTGTTGTAACGTATAGTCCGTTGCAAACTGTGTTGTACCGTCTATATTTTAATTCTTGAATTTTTATCAATATTATTAAATGTTGTGAACCTTTGGAAAGTATCAAATTAATACTTTGATTTTATATAAAATTTTCACGTAAAAACCCGAACGTTTAAGAATATTACAAAAATTTAACGAGACCGACACCCGCCTTACACCGGGTGGCATCACACTTGGAGATCCACCAGCCATATCATTAATATAATCACATGATTAACTTAATTTGAACATACTTAATCATTTCTATATAAACAACTTCACACTCTATTTTTTACACACACTCAACCCACCCTTTCTCTCACTAGAAATCACCTACACACTCTTCTCTCCCTTCTCTCTAAAACTCATGGCTGGAAGCTCCAAGAATAGCCCTCTTTTCTTTGATTTTGATCATCCAAAGTTTGTTTCAAGCTTTGATTTCTTGATTTCAAGGATCCCTTATGAACTTGGTGCAAAACATTGCATAAATCCAACTCAAAGGAGAAGAAATCTACAAGGAAATCATTCTTGAATCTTCAAAACTTGTTCATCTTAGGTATGAACATTTCATCTTTTAACACATGCAACATGACTTTTGGATGATTGTTGCAAGTTTTATTCACCAAAAACTAGCTTTTCTTGAAATCCAAGGTTCCAACAAAAGTTTTAATCATAAAAATGCGTTGTTAAACAATGTGTGTGTGTGTGTGTGAGTGTGTGTGTGCCGTATGTGTGTGTGCGTGCGTGTGTGTGTGTGATGATTTTGTGTTTTGATGATCTTTTAACATTTTGTTGATTTTCACTTGCATGCAAGATGATCAAACTTTGATTTGAGGTTATGAACATCATAAGAAACCCATCTCCAAAAGGAGTCTATCAAATGATGAAAATGGGTAATACATGATTGTATGTAAAGAATGATGTTCTTGAACCCATCTTGCTCATGATTTCATAAAGGATTGAGATGATCCATGAATAATGGTGATCATGATCTGAAATCTTTTGATGTTTTTAGTACGTTTTGTTGAAATGAAAACTAAGAACATAAGATAAAATCTGTGATTTGGATTATATATGTATGTATGAAATTGTGTATATGTATGTATATATGGTTTACACTTTTATTCTTGATTTGTTCTTCACTTATAAGTTTAAAGATGATTGAAATGATCCATGTATATGGTGATCATGATCTGGGGATTTTGGTGTTTGTATTCACATTTGATTTTAAGAAAAGATAAAAGCAAATTAGAATTAAAGGTACTCAAGTATAGATGGGACATAACCACTAGTGGTCATGTCATAAAAGTTGATATCTAACAAGGCAAGTATCTTTGTAAAATTTGAAATAATAAGTTTAAAATATATAAAATATAAGTTAAAAGTTAGTAATATTACTGAAAATAAAAGTCTTAATGATTGGGTTTAATCTTGTAAACGTCTTACGTTTAAAAACGCGTTAAAAACGGTGTTTTCGGGTTTAAAACAAGTAATTATGTACAAGTCCGGTTTTGGACAGAAAATAATATTTTGTTTTAAGTTAAAAACTTATGTTTTTAAGGATATAACAAACCCATAACAAGCAAGGTCTTCGGTGATGACTTTATACGCGTGAAAAAGCCGAAAACCGACAATTTCGGGTTAAAGATAATGGACTATTTTGAAACTGAGTTTTAACAAATTATTTTAGAATGTTTTTGGTATAAAAGAGTCATTTTTAAACATTTAAAATGGTCACAAGATATATATGGGTTGATGTACGGTTTATGCGTGTAAAACCGTGTGGTTTCGGGTCAAAAATTACCATATATGAGTGAAATATGGGTCGAACATAATAGAGCATATTTTTATAATAAAAATTTATCTAAAATAAATTTATATATATTTTACTACTGAAAATGTTATATTTGTTAAAAGATTAATAAACGTTGGCATGTGTTAAATAATGTAGTAGTTATAAAGTAATAATATAAGAAATAGATTTCTTAACTAAAGCAAGAATATGGATATTAATCCTAAATTAAATATGATTATGAATTAATAATTATTTATTTATTCATTTGTTTGTTTGGTTGTTTGTATAGTACATAACGTAGTAAATTTTACGTTATATTTTTGTATACTTTCATCTGTCTATCTTGTGTGTGTTATGTGGTTGTTGTTTAAGGGTTAAATAATTTATTTAATAAATAAATATTTGTCACGTATAATACAAATTATTAAACTAAACCAAAAATCACCAACGGGTCTTTTTTTAAAACGGATTTCAAGACAAGTCTAGTGAGTTGGGTAAACAACTTAAGTATAGACTTATTACTCGACAATTAATAGATCCTTTGTGTTTAGGGCATTAACTGGTCGTTTATTTTCTGGGCTTGATTTTTGCTAGATCATCTCTCTGTCACATTTGAAGGTGAGTTTTCACAGCCACTATTTTTAAATAACGTTTTATTTAACTATTTGGGGGGAAAAACATGCTATAACATTTTATTTGTGACATGATTAATTATGAATAACTGCGTGATCTTTATGATGGCCTTGAGTTGTTTTATTATTTGCGTATGATTGCCCTCTTACATAATCATTAACCCTTGGAGGGCCACATGATATATTGGTAGATCTATTGGGTTTGACAACCGCCCCTCAGGATCGGTTTTACTGGTCTGGTACAGAGGGAATATATGTTGAAAGGATTTTGAGGGACTTTGTGTCTTGGTTTGATTATGGGGCTCTTGGTTGCGATCATAGTCAGTGGACCTAGCCAGTCCTTGACGATCCAGGGGTTGATTCCGGGATAATCATATCTTTTTATATAGGAACTTATGATAACCTTTTTATATAAACCTGTGAACTCACCAGCTTTTTGCTGATAAACTTTTAGGCATGTTTTTCTGGTAATTAGGCATGCATGGGAATGAAAAGGGTTTTAACGGCAAACTTATCAAGTTTGGATACCATTTTGGACCCAATTTCCGCTGCCAATCAAAAACTCTTGTTAATGTTTAAAACCAATATTATGTTATTACTATTTTAGTTTTCAAGTTAAGACTACTTTTGGATCAATGTAATAACACTCTATAATAACAGTTAATTTTGGTATCCATGATTTGTTTGCTTAATATTGTTGGAAATAATCCAACTTCCGTTATCTCCGTCACACGCATGCCCTTCCGGTGCGCTTTTCGGGGTGTGACATTTAACTAGCTGGGCTTGAGCTTCAGTCAACTTGGATATTAGATCTTTTATTTGAGTCCTATAGTTGGTATGTTCATGTTTTAAAGAGGACACATTTCTCTAACTCTTCTATTTTGAGCTTATAGTCAGATTTTGCTCTCTTAAAATCAGACTTTAGGATATTTAAAGACTCAATATCAGATCTAATTTCCATTTTGTAGTCCTGATACAATTCTACCTTAGCAATACAGGCTGGAGTACAGAGATGTTCATATACCTTATTGTCTTTAGTTCCAGCTATGAGAGCTTGAGCAGGAGTGACATCTTGCACCATAAAGCTCCAATCAAGCTCTTAACCAACAGCAGCAGTTTGTGGCTCAGTGGGTTTGGTTGCAGCCTTTGAGGTAGCAGGATGTTGGGAGGCTTGAGCTGCTCCAGGATTAGTCTTGGAGCTTTACATTCCCTAGCAAAGTGACCAAGCTGGTTACAGTTGTAGCATTTAGCCTTGCTCTTGTCAAACCCAAATTTGCTATTAGTTTGGTTCTAAGAAAACTGCCTTCCAGTTCTTTTAAATAACTTCTTTGATCTGTAGGTTAAAAGAGCGATTTGTTGGACAATGTCCAAATATTCAATATCATCTGGGCTGAAACACTCTAGATCATCAAAATAGTATTGAAAATCTCCAGAGTGCTCACTCCCTGAAACGAAGGCACAACTATCCTGGAAGGGAGTGTGTTGAGCCTGTTTAGACCTAGGTGTCTTAGGGAAAGTGATGCATGGCCTAGAAAAAGAAGATGACTGTTGGGGGTATTTCAGGTACAACTAAGGCTGGGGAGTTCTTGATCCTTCAGCAACATATAGAGCATTATTAACTGCATGATTTGAGTGTATGTTCATCTGGTTGCTCTTCTGAGTCTCCATCTCCATACGGTATCCATCAAGGATTTCATACAATTCAGTCATAGTGAGAGTGTTGAGATTTTTAGTTCTTTTGATTGAGACACAGTAAAAACTCTACTCATGAGGAAATGCACTCATGAATTTTCTAACTATGTCTCTTTTCTCAAGAACAACTCCCATAGTCTGAAGAGAGGTGATCAAGTCCATATACCTGAAGTGTTGTTGGCTCAAGGTCTACCAACAACATAAGTGATGTTCTCAAACTTCTGCTTCAACATATCCTTCTTGTTTTCCTTTGATTCAGTAAAACCAGAGTACATCAGCTTCAAAGCATCAAAGAGTTCTTTGGCGGTCTCGCATTGCTTAAAGCCTGCCATTATGGAGTTTGGTATAACAGTAAGCAACACGGTTCATCACTTTGTAGTCGATGTCCATCTTCTTGAAATCTTCATCAGAGTAGTCTTTAATAGCTTTCTCAATCATGGCGCCATTACCAGCCAGGTCCACCACCTTTGGCTTGTAAGGACCATAAGTGACAGATCTCTACATGCGGCTGTCTTGATAGTTGATAAATCCTTCAATACGTTTGCACCAGGTCCCAAAATCATCAGGGTGATGATAGGAGACTTGGTCATGGTTCCCATCTCCGACTCAGAAAACTTTTGGTTAAGAGCCATTTGCGTGAAGTTAGTAGTGTGAAGAAACGATGGTGATTTCGGTTGGTTAGATCTCACAATCAAGATCCTAAAAAGCTCTGATACCAATTGCAGGATCGATTGATGAAGAGGAATCTCTAACTATGTTTTGTATCTCATAAACTCACTAAGTCTCACTCGGTTGATGAAGAGGAATCTCAAACTAAGTTGACAATAATATAATAAGTTAATGAACACAAGAATGGTTTTCAAGATACTTGTGTATATTATTTCTCAACTTAGTATTACAAGACTCTTACAAGCATGGTTAGATAAGTTACAATGAGAAACTATATATAGCACTATCTACAACCGGTTATACTTGGAAAACCAGCTGGAATTTACCGCTAAGAAAATACTACGTTGTTAGAAGTAAAATATTTAAGATAAAATAATATCCTAGATTAGATAGTCTTGACAGGTCCATGACTTACCTTATGTCACCAACTAAGTATGGTAACTATACTAACTGAAAAAGTAAATAGTGGATTAAAGTATGGTCAACTACATGAGAGTGGGAAAATGCCATGCAGAGTATCAGAGTTGTCAGCGGATGTCAGACAGCCCATACTTATGTCCATTGGTTCATAAGATTCTTCCGAAGGCAAAATGGCTTCAGAAGAATAAGTTCTTCTGAGGCCATATATACTTTGGAAGAATCAACTTCTTTCAACTCATCTGCAAGTCTTTGTGACTTCATTCTTTGGAAGACTTTGTCTTGGATCTTCTAAGTGTGAATGCTTCAGAAGGAGAATTAGTTGGTCTTGATATACTTCAGAAGACTTGGTTCTACCTTCCGAAGTTCTTCATATGCTTCGGAAGTAAAACTACTTAGTCTGAGAAGACTTAGTTTTTCCTTCAGAAGTTCTTCATACTTAAGCTTCGGAAGATCTTCAACTTGTCTTCGGAAGAGCAACTTTAGCTTCAGAAGACTATTCAATTGTGTTAGAGCTCTTAAAAGATTAACATTTTGTCTTTTACGTTTTGTCATAGCATAGGGACTTATTTTGTAAAAATATGTTCCTTGTTTTTCTTTGATAGTATAAATAGGATTTTTTATGTATTGTATAGGAAGACCTAAAGAACGAAACAGTTAGAATAGATTAAACAACTGTAACTACCTCTTACACATTGTATTCTAAGCATTTGCTATCAATGAAATATATGAATTTTTGAAGTAATTGTTTGTGTTTGTGTACTTTGTGTATGAATTGATCATTGCATTACGATATCATCACAGATTGATCCATTTTGAACTTATCAAATGGTATCAGAGCTTTCGGTTCACTGATTAGCGCTTATCGTCATTATTGAGCTCTTTGAATCACTTGAAATCGGTATTGATTGCAATTTGATCGATTAATTGTTGATTTATGTTGTGTTTCATCCATAGAAACATGATTTGAATCACAATTTGGTGTTTAATTTATTCGGATCTGAGTATTGATCAGATTTATGTTCGAACTGTGTTCTTCATTTTTGGACTGTAATTCGATCAGAAAATAGATTTGTTTTGTTGTTGTTTGATCAAAAAGTTAATTGAAGATTGTTAATCGATCTATATACTACCTAATTGGAGTTTTTAGATCAATTGAACAAGTTTTGAAGAATTTCATAAGATCTGAGTTTGTTGAAAATGATGAATTCGGCGCTTGAGTTGTGAAAAACTGTTGAAAATGGCTAAGTGATCGGACGCATTGCAACTGTTTAGACGTTTCATCACTGTTAAGGCGTTTTCAGAACATGTGTTTGCAACTATTAGGACGCATTGAGACTATTCGGTCGCTTTGATACTTTGTTGAAACTTAGCAATTCTAGATGCTTGAGAACTGTTTGGGCGTTTTTAACCTCAGGTGTTTCTATATTGTGTGGGCATTTGAGAACTGTTCAAACGTTTCAGAATTCATCTAAGGCATTCTCTTAGATGTTTCTTGTTCAAAGCCACGCATTTCAGAAGGTTCAGGAGCATCAACATTCAGACTTATCAGTAAACACTTAGAAAATTTTTTTCAAAAAAAACTAAAAATCCAAAAATATTTTCATTTCATAGCTTCTTTATAAAAATTTTAAAAAACAAAAAAACAAGTAATTTTCACTAATTCAAAGATACAAAATGGCTAAGTCTGAAGATTTTGAGAACAGAGTTCCCAAGCTCAACAATAGAGCTGATTTCAAAAATTGGTGTTGCAGATTGAAGCATCATCTAAACTCCATTGATACTGATTTGTGGAAGTCAATAGAGAAAGTACCACATATCCCAATTACATCTGATGGTCCTGACAGAGGATTTGTCTATACAAAAGACTCTCTAGAACCTTATCCAGAGATGGTCTACAAGGTGATGACATAAGGAAGATTAAGAATGACATCAAAGCTTACTCGCTGATATGCAAGGGGTTACCATTGGAAGTCTTGACTAGAATTGAAGGTTATCAAACTGGTTACACCATGTACAGAGCTTTGAAGATTATTTGTGAAGGTGGTAAAGAGATGCAAGATCTCAAAAAGCAGAAACTCAAGAGGCAATTGGAGTTACTTGAGCATCTTTCTGGTGAAACAATCAATCAAATGATGAACAAATTTATGCAATTAACTACTGAAATGTCAACTGCTAGTATCAAAAATGATCTCAAACATCTAAATTAAAGACTTCTAAATGCTCTTCCATCTTCATGGAAACAAACAGTCACCCTGTTGAAGCATACTGAAAAGTTTCCAATGGATCTAGATCTTTTGATTACCAAAATTGAATCAGTTGAAATTGATGAGAGCTCCAGAAACAATGATAGAGCTGCATCAATGTCTCAGTATAAGTACGTTGCTTCTCCAGCTAATACAGTGGAGAATGCTTTTCTGGAAAAAGATGATAATTCTCTAGAAGACGAGGGTGATTTGTTTGTTAGAGTTGGTTCTTTACAGATTCTTCTTACACAAGTGCTCCTGTTTATACAACTCAACCTCACCTCAGTCTCCTCCTAAAACTCAAACTCCTAAAACTCAAACTGAGACTCAATCTTCTAACTCTGTTAAAACTAGCAAAGTTAAAGATGTTATTAATATCCTGTTACAGGATGATGAGTCAAAATCTGCTTTTACTGCTTTCATGGCAAGTTTTAATGCTTATCAAGGTAGTCATCTAACCCAGTTAGATATTATTTTGCAGGATTTGTTTGAGATGGATCCTAATAATATGGAAGAGATGGACTTGAATTGACAGATGGCAACGATTGCTTACAGAATACATAAACAGTCATATGTTAACAGGAATTACAAGCCAAGTGCAAACAAATCTGTTGGCTTTGATAAATCAAAGTCAAGGTGTTTCAACTGCAACAGTTATGGTCATTTCTTAAGGGAAGGTAAAGCTCCTAGAAATCAAGGTGGAAATGGTCAAGCAGGTTCTAGCAGTCAAAGATACCAACAGCAGTCTCAGAAGACCTTTTAAAAGTCTTATCAAAGTCTTCCCATGCCAAAACTTAAAGATGAATCAAAATCATCTGAAGAGCCAAAGAAAGTTCTTGTTGTTAGCATCAAAGATGGCTATGACTGGAGTGCTTATGCTGAACAATTTACAGCTGATCTAACATCTAGTTTAGCTGTTGTTGCTGAAGTTCAAAATGAAGACTAGTCTGAATAAAATGATCCTAAGGCAGATGGTGATTCTGACAATGATGATGAAGATTATGATTAGAGTGACAAATCTGACCCAAAAGAGGATTCAGAAGAAATTGCACTCTGAGACTTCTTCTTCAAGTTATCCTGAAATTCCTGTTGATGTGAGAGAGGAAATGTGCATAAAAGCATGTTTTGATCAAGTTGAGCATTGCAGAATATATTAATTTAAAATTTGTGACAAACTTAAATAAGAAGAAGTAATGCGCAATAAACTGAAAAACGATCACAAAGTCTCTGATGAAAAGATCTTATCTCTACAAACCTCATGGAATAAAACTCTACAAGAACTTGAACTTGTTAAAAAACAACTTGAGGAGATGACTAAAAATATAGAAGAAGAAAAAGTAGCTGCTGAATCAATATTTCAGATTCGTTGAGCTTGGATCTTAGGATTCATCATTTTCAGATCCGAAAATTCAAAATTAAAGACGGGTGGAAGTGTGTGAATCGAAGAACAAGGATGTGTGTGTAAAGTATAATGTTATGATTTCATTGATATTGAATAACAAATTACAATGAAGAAACATATACAAAGATGGATGAACATCAAACCCACCCAAAGGAGAGAAATTCTCCTTGGGTGGTGATTTACACCATGAAAAACACATACTTAAGAACTACAAGCCACTCACACACTTTGCAAAAACCACCCTTTACAAAGTAGCATTAGTGGTTCTATTTATAATGTTTTTACATCATGACCTAATTTTGACTTTTCTTGTGGTCTTGATGTTGACTTTATCATGTTGACTTTGTCTTGTGTTTGTTTTGTTCTGTTTATCAACTTGGTCTCTGAACATGTACAATGAGATCTTCAGTTGGCTTTGATTGTGGTTTGGAAAGCTTCAGTTTATCAATTGTTGAACCCAACAGTAGCTCATGCTGCAACACAGGTGGATCTAGCTAAAGTTAAAAGTTCTAAAACAATTGTAGAACAGTTGGTAAGTGAGAGGAAAGATAAAAACAAAACCGGTCTAGGTTTTACACATGAGCCCATGCCTAAATCTATCACAAACACTTTACCAGAAAACTTTAACACACATGATCACTCAACTGAAACATAGCTAAGCTAAAAGCCTTTCAAAATAACAAAAAGAATTCTAAAAGTGATGAAGAGAAAACAAATGTTGAGATATTTGAGGAACAAGATTCTAAAAAGATTAAAAATGGTCATCCAGTGAAAGTTAAATCTTACCAGCCACGACCAAAGAATAAGAAAATGTTTGTTCCTAAAGAGTATGTTGTTGAAGAATTAATTGTAAAGAATGATAAACAAAACTCAAAGAATAAAGAGAAACTAAAACAAGACGAAGTAACATCTGAAGATTCGTTTTCTTATGGATTAAACAATCCAGACTTCATCAAATGGCAAAAAGAATAAAAAGATAAAGAAAATGCAAACGAGTCTTCTACTGAAGATGGTCAAACACAAAGCAAGCAGTGTTCATCAAGATCAAGAAACCAGAGAAGGAGAAGGAAAAATACTAAATCTAAATCCTCTCAGAATAAAAATGAAAACAATCAAAGTCAAAGAACAAATCAATCTAATTAGCTTAAACTAGTTAAGTTTGTATCTGCGGATACTTTTGATATGAACACAATTCCTGAAATCACATCAAACTCAAAGAACAAATCTAACTCTGATATGAAAACAAGTTCAGTTCCAAAGTCTTCCGCTGTTAACAAAAGATTTGTATCTAAGGTGTCTAGGAATGGTGTTAATGAACAAAAGTCAAAACCCAAATTTCAAAAGAACAAACTCTCAAATCAAAACAATAGATTAACTTTGTAACTCCTAAATCAAAACAAGGATCAAATGTGGCTTCCACATCAAAGGTTAATCAACAGTTGTTTAAATTTCAACAAAGGTACTGTGATATATGTGATATGTATAATCATAAGACTGATGAATGTTTCTTTAATAGGTACTATCACATTTATGATATCAAAAACCATTCAACAGCTAATTGTTATTTTAACAAGTATTATACCATTTGTGATGAAAGAACTCATAAAACTGAGAATTGCTACTTCCGAAGGAACTCGCTAAGGAATGGATATGTAAATCCACAATTTCAAAGAAATCAAAGTGTTGGTTTTCAAAGAATGACAAAACAACCTTCCTTAAGCTTGGGATCTTTTTGAAGGATTGATTCTGATTGTGCTGATTCTTATGCTGTGAAAACAAAGAATTATATTCAAGGAAAATTCATTCCACGATCTGTGAGAATGAACAATGGAAAGTTTGGTAATCAAATTTTTCGAAAAATGTTTCTTCTGATGGTTTGAATTACCTTGACGATGATCTTAAAAAACATTATGATGCTTTACGAACTATGCAAATCAAAGATAATAAAAAATTTGTCAGAAACAGAATTGGTAAATTTAAACAGGAAAAGAAGCCTGATTTGAATAAGCTTCATTTCAAGCAGTTTACCATTGTTGATAAATTTGGCAAGCCTAAGACCATATCGGCTTGGGTTGATAACTCAACTTAAATCACTTTGAAATGCAGGTACGTCCAAGAAGACCAATTAACATGTGGTATGTTGATAGTGGGTTTAGTCGGCATATGACAGGCAACCATGCCTTGCTTCAAGATTTTAAGTTAAAAGATGGTACTCATGTTGCACCCGGAGGTGATGCATGTGGTAAAATAACAGGAGAAGGAATAGTGTCCAATAGGATTATTAGTTTTGATAAAGTCAACTATTGTTCACAGTTGAACTTTATTGTTACTCTGTTCTATTTGATGATTCTTTTTGTTATATTTTGAAGCTAGGTTTTCAGATAAGCAAAGAATGGGTAGTTGTTAAAGCTGTTCGTGATCGAGATGTATACAAGTTAGATATGTCTCAAGTAGGTCTATCTATAGAAACAATATGCCTAATTGCTCAAGCATCAAATGTCGAAAGCCAGTTATGGCATAGACGTCTTGGGCATTCCATTTCAAGAACATGAAAAAACTTGTAGCAGGAAATCATGTAGTAGGTCTTCCAACAAAGAAGTTTGCTACAACAGATCACTGCTCAGCATGTTTAAAAGGAAAGCAATACAGAGCATCTTATAAGCCCAAGATGATAAACTCAAATTCCAAGCCTCTCCAGATGTTGCACATGGACCTATTCGGACCAACTACTATGCAGAGTATTGGAAAGAAATCTTATTGTTTAGCTATCATTGATGACTTTACAAGATTTTCATGGGTTTTTTTTGCATGCTAAATCTGAAACTACTGAATTGTTAAAAGAGTTCATCATTAAAATAGAAAATCAATTAGAACAAAAGGTGAAAATTATCAACAGTGATTATGGAACTGAATTTAAAAATTCTAATGTTGACATGTTTTATGTAGAAAAAGGTATTGCTCGTCAGTTCAGTGCTCCTAGAACTCCACAACAAAATGGAGTTGCTGAAAGAAAAAATAGAACTTTTGATTGAAGCCGCACACTCCATGTTAGCAGATGCAAAGATTCCAATTACTTTCTAGGATGAAGCCATATCCACTGCATGCTTTGTATAGAATCATACATTGATTGTGAATGATAAACAGAAAACTCCTTATGAGTTGATGTTTGGTAAGAAACCTAATATAGATTTTCTTAAATCTTTTGGTTGTCCAATTTTGATTTTAAATTCAAGTGACCAGCTACGAAAATTTGATGCAAAACCTGATGATGGATTTTTTGTTGGATATTCATCAGTTTCAAAAGCCTTTAGAGTTTATAACTCTAGGACGAATGCCATTCTTGAAACTTTTAATGTTAAACTTCTTGAAAACTTTTTTCCATCATTTGCAAATGGTCCAGCTTGGTTGTTTGATTTAGATTCTTTGTCAAACTCTTTTAATTCTAACTCGTTTGACTCTCCAGGTGGGCAAAAGAAACAAAGAGGAGATCATGGATCTGTCAGTGATGATTCTGATTCTGAAGATATGGATGATTCTAGCCTAGATTACCCATTCTTCTTATTTGTTAAAGATCCTGTATTTCGTTCTGAATCTCATGATCAATCTCACTCTCAACAAGCACAAGAAAATCCCATTTCAAAATTCTAATTTTCATAAGCTATTCCTAATGATGGTCTTGAAGTACAACCTGAGTCTGGGACATCATCTGTTTCTGATGATGTAGTTGTTACTGATAATCTTGATTACTTCATCAACTCACCGACTCAACTTCCTTATTTCAATCCCCATTCTTCAAACTTATTGCATGAACTTTCTGACTTGAACCAATTTAATCTAGATGTTAATGTTCAAGGAAATGAGATTCCTACATCTCATATTCATAAGAACCATTCTACATCTCAAATTATCGGTCCATTGAATCAGAGAACGACGACAAGTGCTTCAGAACAAGCAAACGTCTGCTTATACTCGTGTTTTCTATCTCAAATTGTTCCTAAAAACATCACCGAAGCGTTAAAGGACAATAGTTGGATTGAGGCAATGCAAGAAGAGTTATTGCAATTTCGCAAACAAGAAGTGTGGAAGCTTGTGGATTTACTTGAAGGAGAAAATGCCATAGGCACAAAATGGTTGTTTAGAAACAAGTCAGATGATCGGGGAATTGTTGGTCGCAACAAAGCGAGATTCATTGCACAAGGTCACACCCAAGAAGAAGGAATAGATTATGATGAAGTATTTGCTCCAGTTGCAAGACTTGAATCAATTCGTGTCTTCCTAGCTTATGCATCGTTCATGAAATTCAAGGTGTATCAGATGGACGTTAAAGGTGCTTTTTTGTATGGACCAATCACTGATGATGTGTATGTCAAGCAACCTCTAGATTTTGAAGATGCAGAATATCCTCATCGTGTGTACAAGCTTAGTAAAGCATTGTATGGTCTCCATCAAGCTCCTAGAATTTGGTATGAAATGTTATCACAACATTTAATCCAGCATGGATACACGCGAGGGAAAATTGATCCAACTTTGTTTATAAAGAAGGATGCTGATGATCTCTAATGTGTTCAAGTGTATGTTGATGATATCATATTCAGTTCTACAAGTCCAAAATTATGTACTGAATTTGAAAAAATCATGAAGTCTAGTTTCCAAATGAGTTCTACAGGAGAAATTAACTTTTTCCTTGGTCTTTAAGTGAAGCAGTCTGCAGATGGAATTTTTATTAATCAGGAGAAATTCGTTGAAAAACTCTAAAAGAAATTTAAAATGAAAGATTGTCAATCCATCAGAACTCCAGCTGACGTAAATACCAAGATTGAACCTGATCCGAATGGAAAATTAGTTGACCAAACTCTATACAGATCTATGATTGGATCTTTGATGTATCTTACTGCATCTAGACCTGATATAATGTATGTTGTTTGTGTCTATGCCAGGTACCAATCTGACATGAAGGAATCTCACTTAATCACTGTTAAATGAATATTCAGGTATCTCAAAGTAAAACCAACTTTAGGGTTGTGGTATCCTTATGAAGGAAACTTCGAGTTACATAGATATACAAATACTGATTATGGAGGATGTTGCCAAGATCGTAAATCTACGATGGGTGGTTGTCAGTTTTTATGTCCCAGATTAGTCTCGTGGCAATGTAAGAAACAAACAAATGTCTCTGCTTCAACCGCAGAAGCTGAGTACATAGTTGCTTCAGCAGGATGTTCTCAAATCCTTTGGTTACAAAACCAACTGCTGGATTACGGGTTTAATTTTCTTAAAACTCCTATTTACATTGATAATACTGCTGCTATGTTTATTACAGCTAATCCCGTCCGACATTCAAAACCAAAGCATATCGAAATTCGATATGATTTTCTTAGAGATAACTCTGAAAAAGGTTTAATCATTTTGATTCAATTTACAACTATAAAATAGTTGGCTGACATATTTACAAAAGCCTTTTTACGAGGTTGTTTTGAGTATTTGGTTGAGTCAATTGGACTTATTAACCATGTTTAAAGCTGGTTTCGAATAACTTTGTTGTCTGAATCATAAAAATGAAAAGAACTCCCCTTGCTGAATAAAAAGATTCATAGAGAAAACTATCAAAGTTAACTGCCTGATTGTATATATTGTGTGTGCATGTTCAATAAAAAATCAAAAAGGAAATACAAAAATAGAAAATTGCAAAATCAAAAGAGAAAAGTATAAAACAAAAACCCACAAAATAGATCTGTCTTTGCAATTTGTGTGAAATATAGATACATTATTTCTAATCAGTTGCATACTTCAGTTACTTCTAAAGTCTGACGTGATCAGATATGATGTGCAGGTAAGCTCATGCAATGATGCTGAAAAAGTAAATTCTTGTGATTAAACTAAATAAATCATGCATTCGTGTTTGTCCATTTTAGTACCAATGAGTAGTGTTGACTTCTCAAATTGATTGCTTGTAAAGTCACAAATTGACACCTGGTGGCAATATGAATAACCATTAGCTCTAATTATTTAAAGCATCTATTCACTTCTCTGTTATGAGTCATCATAGACCTGAAGTGACGAGATATCCTTTGTTGTAAGTCATTACAGACCTGGATATTCTCACTTGATGCAAAAGATGCCAATGTGCACAACCTAAACATGAGATCTGGTTATAAGTATATGTCAGGTTAAAAAGTTGAGAAAAGTGCTTTCTTACATATCTTGACGAGAGTTGAGTTCTCTAAGTCGAAGTGTGACTTACATAATGTCATATCTAATCGTACCTCAATCAATCCAAGAATTGAAAAAGTAAGTGTGTTGAGTATCTTGCCAAAAGCACTCATTTTCTGTCTTTAGATCTAGTGTCCCCTCTGCTGCTGGAACGCTGACCCGGAACACACTTGATCAGGATTTAATCACTATCAATGACTATCTATCGTTTTATTTTATTTTAATGTGTTGATCTTAACTGATATGATCTCACTGTAGGCATGTGATTTAATTGTATAAAGGAGATTTTTCTTCTACTTTAATTTTAATTTTTGCATTATTTTCTGTGTGCAGGCATGTTGATAATGATTAGTTTGCTCTACTTGCAAAATAAAAGAAACTTCTAAGTTTATGAACTGAAAAGTTTAGAGGGAGTAGAAATGTAAAAGAGAAAATCAATGAAAAGTGTCAAATGTGAAAAATAAATAAAACAGTAAGTGCTTTGGATGGAAAGGATGAAACTGAAAATCAAGCATGTGTGTGTTTGATATGATATAAAAATGAACCTAAAAAGAATTCAAAATAACTAGAAAAGATTTTTGCAAACAAAACAAAATTATTTGTATTGCAAAAGTTTCAAAATAGAGACTAAAATGATGGGAAAGTGTTTGAAAAATTAAAAATTGATTCAAAGTTGTATTTCAAAATGTACTTTGTTGGTGTTTGAATTGAAAATTTATGCTTAAAAATGAAAATATGAGTTTCAAATTATTTGTGGTGATTTAAAAAAAACAATTTGATTGTTAAGTTTGAGGGCAATTAATGTAAATTTTGGGTGATAGTCAAAATTTGACTAAGTGTTGAGACAATGTGCATGAATAGTACTAATGTACATAAACAGTGTTCAATGGAAGTTGTGAAAATTTCAAGTGTCAGACTCATGGAAGGTTTCTCATACGCCTGAATAGTACTCATAAGTCCAAATCAGGAGTATGATGAATTTCAGAAATTTGTACAAGTGTTGAGTGTTTTGTTCAGTACATGTTCGTAAACAGTTGCCATGTTGCTGAAAATGGTTAAGTGTTGAGCTTTTTGTTCCGTACCTACGCCAAAACAGTTGTCATGTTACTGAAAATTGTTAAGTGTTGGGCGTATCAACTTATGCTCATGCGCCTGAATAGTTTCAGACTTTCCAAGTGGTTAGACATTTGAAGGTAATGTTTAATATAAGTGTTAGGCATTTCATCAAGTCTCATGCGCCTGAACAGTGCCCAAGCGCTTGAAGAGTACTCATGCGTCTAAAGACTTGGTGTGAAACTTAATCTTATGTGCCTTCACAGTGCTAATTCATCTGAAAATTTAGTGTGAAATCTAGTCACATGTGCCTTCACAGTGCTCATGCACCTAAGAATTTTTTACACTTATGTATATTCACCACTTGTAGTTCTCAGTCATTCATTCACAAACTCAAACACTCTGATTCACACATTCTCATACCCGATACATTCATTCACAAAACATTCAATTGTTACCTGTTAATCTTTGTGATATATAGGTATATTCATTGAATCAAAACATCATGTTGACCTTAAAACATCTGATTTCATTACCTAAATTCAAACTTTGATTGGGCATTTGTACTCTATTAAGACGTTCGAACCCTAGATGTTCAAAAAATTTGAAATCTGCGATTTAAATGTGTTATAATAACTGAAATTGAACATCAAATGTATGTTATAACATGATTTCAAACAGATTTTGAGAATCAAATCTCAATTTCATCAAAATGTGTTCTTGATGATTCATTGTTCATCAGTCGATGTTTAAGAACAAAAATGAACAGTCACTTCATCATTTTTCATCAAAATTGTTGTGTTAATGATAAAAATTCATCTATTCAATTGATATTGAGATGATTTTAATTGTTTTAGTGTACTTTAAATCATTAGAACTTAAACATGATTGTGCTCTGCTCATGGTAGAGTGTATTTAACACTTAGAAATTTTAAGTGTAAATTGTTAGATTTTAAAATTTAAAATTTAAAATTTGCTAATTCAATTGAAATTCAATCATTTTCATGTTTCATGATTCATTAATGGTTTTAATCATAAATTGTGTTGAATCAAAATTGTAACCAGTGCATGCTCTGTTCATGTAATGGGTTGTACAAAACACTTAGAAATGTTTAAGTGTTATTAGTTCAAAGTTGATAACACACAATATGATTGAAATTTTGGCAATTCAAATGTGACTAATATTTTGTTCTATGTATATAGATGGCAGATCTAAATTTGAGCCAAAGCATAATGTAGCAGCCTTTCTTAATAAGGATGTTCGTGAAGCTATTGGTTATGAAGAGATGATAAGATTTCTATTGAGAACAAAGTATGTGTATGCCATGTGTGCTCAACCAGTTATATATGCTTGCCTCATCAGAAGATTCTGGAGTACTGTTAAAATTGCAAGAGATGATGAAGGAAGAAATTTGTTAGAGGTTTTATTATGAACTATCGTATGATTGAAGTCTCTAAGCAGTCAATTAGAGAAGCTCTAAGATTGGTGATAATGATCCTGAAGATTTTTTGAACTCACTTTTAATGAGTGTAGAGAAACATTTCTAGCCATGGGACATCCAGATCACTTGCATCTCCTATTATAGCCATTGCCACAAGTCATTCACCTTTGATTATGCAAGCTCTCAGAAGGAGGCATCTTCAGTGACAAGTTGTCTCTATGGTAGAGGCATAGGATGTTGATTATCTTCTTCATCATCAGAAGATTTAGAAGATTTTGAGGAGCTGGTAGATTCACCAGAACTCCCAGCCTCAGCAATACTTCAGGTGGAGAACTGCCTTGTGAATCTTCTTGTATATGAATTGGAGAGAATGATTGTGGGATAATGGGATCAACCCTCAAAGGGGATAAAATAGCAGCTTCTTGTAGTGTTTCACCAGTGTGAGGATCACCAATCAAAGGTGACAC